>OY293303.1:72080322-72234794 GCA_958502075.1 Orchestes rusci
TCTAATTATAAACTATGAACTATGCAAACATATCTTCATCAAGTGATTTTTTTGTTTTTTTTTATCAAATCGCAAAAATTGAACCTACATAATATTATTATTTAATTTGAACAAAATCATTTGGGAAATAGCAAAAGCTATGCAAACATAACCTAACTAATGTATTTTTTTCAAATTTTTTGATCAAATCTCAAATTGAATCTACATATCAAATTTGAACAAAATTCTTTGGAAAATAGCAAAACTATGTAGACATAATCATCACTTTGTCATTTTTGGGGATAAAAGGATTCAGGGAAACAGGAGCTCACAAAGTCAAATACACATAGTATAAAAATACTTCCGATACATCTGGTTGCTGCCAAACAGCGTAGAAGGGCCACCAACAAAATTTTTATGGAATTCCGGAAAAATTCATAAAAATTTTCTTGGTGGCCCTTCTACGCTTTCGTAGGAGTAAGACTAGGATTTGACAAAAGTGAAGTAAAT
Source organism: Orchestes rusci (assembly GCA_958502075.1). Taxonomy (NCBI): domain Eukaryota; kingdom Metazoa; phylum Arthropoda; class Insecta; order Coleoptera; family Curculionidae; genus Orchestes; species Orchestes rusci. Next base: position 72,080,812 of record OY293303.1, read on the forward strand.
CTGGCTACGCCCACCAGCGAACAGCTGACAGCTCACGTGATGTGACCGTTTTCTAACCGTTACGCATTTTTGAATGGGCGCAAAACCACAAAACAATATTGTGCGCAAAACAATTTTAGTGGATTGTGCTGTTTATATTTTGTTGTAGTGTATTTTCTGTATTATTTAAAATGAAAGACATCAACTTTGCGGTGTATAAAGTGAAGAGTTTGCGCTTATCAAGGGACGATATAAGGTAATAGTGAAATAGGTGAGGATGTGTGCAATTTTTTTTATTTTTCGATGGTGTTTTAGAAAAGAGTGCCAAAAGATGAGGGCTATTACATGCCTAGTTTGTGGAGCTAGAGAGCATGAACTCTCTAAATTGCACTGTTTTTCTGCAAACCTCGAGAAGTAAGTTGATATTTTGCTAATAGGTATTTATAACCTTGTTTACGTTAAGCTTACTCTGTTTTTTATAACACATCCTTGATTTTTGAAAAACGAAACGGGTATCACTATCTTAAGAACCATACCCATATACCTGAAATGTGGGGTACAAAAAACTTCCCACCCAGGTTTTCAAAACTTTTTCACTAACATTTTTTACCACACATTTTATACTAAAAAAATCATGAATATTAAAAAATGATATATTATAAAAATTATAATACATTGTGGCAACTTAAAACTCTGTGGAAATAATCTTGATGAAAATACCTATCAAAAAATGACTTATCACTCGACCCCCCTTTCCATTTGAAATTCTGGGGGTAGCTATCACACAGCTCACACACAGTTGACAGGTGGGGGGTGAAAATAACAAAAAAATGTGTCCTTCATTAAAAAAAATTGACGTATCCGTGCGATTTATGATTAATCATTTAACACATGAGAAAACCTGGGTGTGAAGCTTTTCGTGCCCAACCCTGTATACAATATTTTGTTGCATAAAATACGTTCTGTTGTTTATATAAAATATGAATGTTGGTTAGGTTCGGTTTGTTTTTGTAAAAATGGACGCATGAGCGATATACGAGTATGTACATAATGATCATAATATTCAAAAACAATCCTCTTGTTTTGGTGAACTAACCCAAACTGACAAGTCTAATGCAAGACAATGGACATTTTTTGAGTAATAATACACAATATTGTATAGTTTTTCAGTTGAAATAGCCGTTTTTTTCCATCTCAGCAGGCGCAAGTGAGTTTGTATTCTCCATAAATGATAATAATAAAATAGAAAGTGTCTCTATACATACGTAAAATTGTTCAACTACTTGGAAAAGTATTCAAGAAAAACACCGTTTTGTAAGCCGTTACCTTATTTTTTTATATCAAGAAATACTTACTTAGGTATTGTCATTTTTCAAAAAAGATATGTTAGGTATTAAGTAAATATTGCTCAGATCAAATATGTGCCAAGAAAATTTGGGCTTCAACTTTATTGAAAGTTCTCTCAAGAGCAAGAGAATATGCAGTAAGCGTTTTGCAAGAGATGCTCATGTAGATTTGATATCCTACAAGCTTAGAAGAGATGCAGTTCCAATTCCGTTTGTGAACAATTCATCTACCTTACACTCCTAACAGCATCATTCGGGCAGTTCTCTCACAGGGGTGCGTTCACAATTGCCAACCCGGAACTTACGTCAAATGTCAGTTTCCTCTGACAGATGACGTATGGTAAATTATCCTCGTTCACGATTGTTCGACTTGTTATGGTTTATCAAAACCTTTGAAATTTGAAAGTGTTATGACTGTTATGGTCATTGAATAATAATACAACCATTTTTGTTTTTGTTTTCTCAGCTTACAATTTTTTACCTTCGACTCGGTTTAATATTACCTTTTCCATCGTCTGAGATAATTGGAAGATTGGTATACGCATCTACCACAAGATTGTGCGATTCTGAGGACATAATATTAATTTTTTAATTAAATTATCACCAGTCCTAATGTATCAACGATCAGCCGTGTGGTTTGTTGTTTTTAGTTTTTGATTATTGATTATAAATGCCCCCCTCCCATCTAACTTGTTAATCTGACGTTTTAGAAAAAAGTGTCCAAATGAAAGTTTCATGGTTGAAAATGAAATTTTTAAAAAACCTGTTTTCACATATACAGGGCGTTCCAAAAAGTTTGGGCGAGGTCTAACTTTCTTATTTCAAATTGATACCCTATTTTTTTATTTGATGTTTGGATTCTCCTTCAAATTTTAATCATTTTTTATGTAGCATATCCTTCACCTAAGTTTGATTTATAAAAAGATATTTAATATTTTACAAATTGAATTATACTAATTCATTGTTATAAAAAAGTGAAATATATCTATGGTTTCGAAGTATTGACGTAATTGTGTGTGGGGATAGGATATACCAAAACTTCTCTGATTTTAAATTGATACCCAAAAAATGAACAAAAAATAAAATAACGTCTTATATCAAAAAAAATCTTTCGAATCAAATGCAGAATTATTTATACTTTGATACTTTTACACTTTAAAATTACTTAATGACGTGACATTTTCGCCAATACGAGCGTAAATAATTCGAAATCATAGATATATTTGACATTTTCACAACAATAAATTATTATTATTCAATTAATAAATATCGAATATCTTTTTATACATTGAACTTAGGTATAGGATATGCTACATAGAAAATGTTAAGAGTTAAAAGGAGAATCCAAATATCAAATAAAAAAATAGGGTATCGATTTGAAATAAGAAAGTTGGACCTCGCCCAGACTTTTTGGAGCACCCTGTATATGTGAAAACAGGTTATTTGAAAAGTTCATTTTCGACCATGAAACTTTTATTTGGAACACCTTTTTCTAAACCGTCAAATTAAAAAGTTAGTTTATAATCAATAACCCTGTACAAACAACGCAGGCGCGACAAATCTTCACCAGCTAAAAAGTGGGTTAAAAAGTTGATCGCCCGGAGAATATTTACCCGAATCGTGAATGAGTTTGAATGTTACTCGGCGAGAATTGTGAACAGACGGGAAAGGTCAGAGCGTCGCCGTGCGATCGCCCGACGACATTTGTGAACGCACCCCAAAGCTGTTTCCTTCATAGAAAATGGCACCATTTGAACGCAAACACGAAACTTCAAGTCTTAAGGAGAAATCAGCGGTTATATTCGACCTTAAGCAATACCAAATAAAGAAATTTGCATTACTAAGCAACACTAATACATTTTTAATTATTCTATTTGCGATATACACCCCCCGACAAGAATAATTGGAGTCATTTTGATATCCCTGTAACTTTTTTAATTGTTGTCCAATTTTGTCAAAATTTTCACCAAAGTGTAACCCTATGTCTGGAGACATTACCTTTGATTTTGGTTTTGGAAAAAAACTGATGGTTCATTCTACAGGGAGGAACAGAAGCTACTTTTTCAAATAAAATGCTGCAGTTTTTCGATATTTTATCAACAATGAATGAAAACATTCTAATAGACTTGCATACAGTTTAGCCCTATGTCTTGAGATATTACCCTTGATTTTGGTTTTCGAAAAATACTGATGGTCATTATACAAGGAGGAACAGAAGCTACTTTTTTACCCTTAAGTTTTTAAAACCCTGTGGAAAAATTGAGTGGCAAAATTCATATCTTTATTATGTTCTGTCGTGAAGTGCGATCTTTTCTCAACAGAATGTTTTTTCTGTTCATGTCGATATCTGCATTTTTACAGAAGATACAGATGTTCAAAGAAAATGCTGCAGTTTTCCGATACTTTATCAACAATTAATGGAAAAAATTTTATAGACTTGCATGAACAAATGTTCTTAAATCCAATATTGTCCCAATTTACCCAATGTTCCATATTGGTCAAATTGCTTACCTCGAATACTCTTTGGAGGCGGTAGAATCATGGTGTGGATTGGGGTATCACTACATGGCCGTACAGATCTTGTATTAATTGAAAATGGGAAATCAAACACATGGGATAGGTATGCTAGGATTGCCAGGTAGACAATACATGTTCGCGATAGGCAGCTGGAAACCTTGCCTGATTCGCGAGAAGCCCTTCTTGAATAATAACAAATATTTCTCAAGAGGCATCAAAAGCATGCCATTCGCATGGCAGGAGACATAGAGATACGATGTGACAATACGCGGTATTAATTCAAGAACATTTTGTTCATGCAAGTCTATAAAAATGTTTTTATTAGTTGTTGATAAACTATCGAAAAACTGCAGCATTTTCTTTGAACATCTGTCTGTATCTTCTCTAAAAAAGCAGCAAATGAAACATTTTCTTGAGAAAATATCGCACTTCACAACAGAATATAATGGAGCTAGATTTTGCAGCTCAATTTTTCACAGGGTGTTGAAAACTTAGGGGTAAATAAGTAGCTTCTGTTCCTCCCTGTATAATGACCAAGCCATCGGCATTTTACCAAAACCAAAATCAAGGGTATTATCTGAAGAGATAGGGCTACACTTTGGTACAAATTGCACTAAAATCGGACAACAAATAAAAGAGTTATAGCGATATCAATTTGACTCAAATTATTCTTGTCCGGAATTTATTGTCGGGGAGTGTATTATAATCTAAAAAATTAGACATAAATAGGTATCAATAACACTTATTAAATTGTTGTAGCAACAATGTGATAATGTTATTGAAATATGATGTCTCATTTCCTCATCATATCTTGCAAATAAAATGATTGAAAATTAATTAGTGGTGCTTCAATTCGTTGAAGCAGTGAAAAAAACATTTTGAATTTCGCGCGCAGCGGCTGCGTCAACCTCGCGCGCCATCTGTTTCACTTGATCTCGAGTGTGAGAGAGAAACAAATTAGCTATCTCTCTTGTGGATAGATTATTAACATTGAGTTTCACGTCTCTTTGGGTTGTCTCTGACTGTGCCTTTCAATTTTTATGGCGTCTGCGCAAAATAGGCAGTAAGGCAGTACGGCTGTAACCAGACGGACCAGATAATATTAAACTGTTAGTCAGGGCGCTTATGTCTTCATTTCGTGTCTGTCTTGTTCGTGTATTGTGAACTATTTTTCAAACATTTTTTCATAATGGCAGGTTCTTCTTGTTTGAGGCCGGTATCTTGTCTAAAATATAACATACTATGTCGAAATAATAGAGAAATTTAACTGCCGTTTCGATATTCTCAATTCCATATCACCTCAAAACCGTTTTGAATTTAGAAATGCATATGACGGTTCTAATTCTCAAAATACATTTTTATTGGGAACATCAAGGTTTCTGAGAAATTTGAAAACAGTGAACATAAAAAAAGGGAAAGATGTTACGAGCTGAGATTCACAAGGAGTTGGTTCGTTACAATTGAAAGTCCCTTGAAGTTGTGGGGCACGCTAGAGAATGTTGGACTGAAATTCAGCTCGTTTTTAATAAAGAATTCAAGAAGATCCTTGTTGGTGATCAAATTTTTAAATATACTTTTTAACTTTTTTGAAAATGTCATGTATGTTCGAATGTCACATTTTCAAAAAAGTTAAAAAGTATATTTTTGTAAGGATTTTCCTAGATTATTTTTGTTAAAATTATTTATTCACTGTAAAATATTTTACACTTGGGAAATAAGAATTTAAAATTTAATAAAACAAAAAATGGTTTACACCTAGACCGTGAATAGGTGAAAAAGACAACAAGAATGATGATTGAACTAGGACCATTATTTTTAAGGCTAAGCCCTACTTCAATAGAAACTTATTTTTAACTTGAAAATTCGCAAAAATCATAATTACCTCCTGTCTAGGAGAAAAAAATTATAAGACAAAGTTTCTTGGGTGAAAGAACTAAGTATGATCACAAAATTTCAAAAACTTCCGCCCACTTTGATATTTTGTATTTTTCCATTCCACTTCTTGAGAATTTTTTCGAAAATAAAATTATTACTCAAACTAGTCTCTATTCAAAAAGACGCAAGGCATTTCAATACTTGTATGTATTTATGAACCACTTGATTATTTAATGTTCCATGTGAAGCATTCGCCTGTTTCCAAAAGTTCAAAAAGTAAATGAAAATCATCTCCGAAGTCAACATTTTTGTTATTTCATTTCGCTAAATTTGATTTTTCTTGTCTAAAAACTGAAAAAAAAATGTGTTTTTCAAATAATAGAAATGATATAATATTTTATTTCAATTTGTGCTGATGAGCTTTCTCAGACTATAAAAAATTTGTATTCAATCAATAATTCCACTTCCAATAATTCCACTACAAATTTTCGACAGTGTAAACGAACAGCTCACAATTTTACCTGTTATTTAGGCAGTCCAACGTTCAAATATGCAGTAGGGAGAGTAAGAAAATTTGACCCCGCCCCAACATCATAGGTTCCGACGGTTTGTGTCGCTACTCGTTGGTGGTTATACTCGGATTAAACTATGTTTGAATTTCAACAAAATCACTGATACATATTAAAATATGGGTATAGAGTGTAGCATATTGAGGCAATAATGTTGAATAACTGCCTGAAAATATGTTAAAAAGTCCATTCATTTTCAAACCACGCGCGTCATCGCATAACAGCCATTAATTAAAATTTGGCAACACAATGCATGAATTCTTCAACCATCTGTATAATTGGTTACATGTGCCTTTAAAGCATTGATCTTGATCTAAAGAACTGGAACGGCGACGAGTTATGGTGCAAAAGGAAAGCCGAGAGAGGTAGATAGATCAATGGACAAAATGTATTTGGACTATAGGCGTATACAGGGTGGTTCAGGAGTAATGGTGGATAATTTAGTATGTTGCAGTATCCATAATTCTGAAGAGAAAAATTCACATAGACATGTAATCTAGATCTTAACGAACATCATATCGGCATATTCTGCGTGTATAAAGACGTGCGGCATTCTCAACAATTTGCGATGACAATACTGTAAATGCAAACTGCTTAATGCAACTGTCACCCATGACGAAATTTGTCATTCACCGCCTACTTAATCACGTATGATCAATTACCTTCTGCTATGCTAGACCAACTTCAAATAGCTGTATCTCAGCAGCTATTGAGATAAGGATACATGTTTATATGAGTTTTCCATTAAGAATTATGGATACTACAACATACTAAAATATCCACCATTCCTCCTGAAACACCCTGTATATAGACTTGAGGCGGATTGCCCCCCTGGCATGTTTAACTTGACGTGGTGGCGGGGCCTGAGCGCATCTAGGAACCTTGGGGCAATGCCGGCGGTAGCTTTCGGGCTACTGTCATGTCAGTGCCACCCATGCCGGACAGGCCTGAGGGGAGAAGACATACAAAAAAAAAACATAATGGATGTCAAAGATCAATCAAGACTACCCCAGGTGAGTACCGATCTCACCGGCAGACCGGGTGCAAGCCCTGTTTGCTACCGCTGGCCCCGTGGATTCTGGGGAGGGCCAACCATCCAATTCCCCTAACGGAGTAGGGAACAACTCCGAGCTCTACCAAGGAGCACAAACTGGAAAGCAGAGCCGAATAGGCCTGTCCCCAAACCAACCAGGGAATGTCAAAGAGACTCCCATGGACCTGGGGGCTCCACCAACTCCAACCCATACTAAATCGTCAGATCCGGAGCAGGAACGCAAACTGCTCAAAAGTGACAGCGAAACAACTGACAAGGACTCTACTGTGGACGCCCTTGCTCAGATAAACCTGAACAAGAGACTATCCGGAGCTGCAAGGAGACGGCTCAGGAAGCCCCTCAAGGCCGGATGGAACTACAAAGTCGCATGCAAAAAGGCAATGGAAAGGGCGCTGAAGGCGGTTGTCGAGTTGTGTGAAAGCTTTTCCAGCACCAAGCGTCAGCGATCCTTCAATGTCACGCCCGAACAGGCGTCCAAGAGACCCTGTCACCGGGCCTCCTACAATGCTGTGGCGGAAGGCATCAAGGTGAGGATAGTCCACAAACACTATCCCTCCCATCACCTCACAGTTGACAACCTTAGGGCACTGCAGACGGCATGATGGCTTTGAACATCTACAAGGTGCCATATTGCATGCCTAACAAAAACTGTTCCCTTTAACACAAGAGAGACAACCAAGGTACGTCCTGGTGAAATGAAACCCTGAACAAACAAAAGAAAGAGGTTAGGCGCCTCTGCAACAAAGCCTAGGAAACAGGTAAATGGGAAAGATACAGAAGTGCACTCACAGAGTATAACCAGCAGATCAGGGCTGCCTAAAGAAATTTTTGGAGAAACTTCTGTGAAGAGCTGAACAGCCTTCCGGAAACCTCGAGAATTCATAAGGTCCACGCGGAAGAACCGTGCCGGGATCTTGAAGCTATAAAAAAGCTCGACGGCACGTTCACCCCACGTGAGAGGAGAGAGAGAAGAGGGGTCGAACCTGCAGTATCAACATTTATTAGGTGCACACTGCAAAGCCGGGTGATCAAAACCTCCCTCAACTGCGCGAAGGTACGTATCAGGGTCGCGAGAGGATGCCCACAGAGGGGTGTACTTTCACCCCTCTTGTGGTGCCTTCTCATTGACGACCTGCTCCGGGTCGACAAAATGTCTTTGGGAGCTCTCGGATTACTGCAAATGATCTGAACAATGCCTCACCCAGGGCGGCAATCAGTCTGTTCAAAGGACTGGGCCTCATGGGTGAATAACCTGGCAATCATGTGAGCCAAAATCAACGCATAGCATGATATAGCATGCCACTAAATAACTAAAAATATGTCAAAAAGTCACTAAAATGGCCTTCTTTTATTACTAGTGTCTTGAATGGCTTTCCCATGAAGGATAATTTTATTAAATTAAACTAGGCTAGGCATTATATTTGAGAATAGTATGGGGTGCACAACAATCCTCGCAAATTTGATCAGAGTGGAAATAATTTCCAAAAGTTGTGATTTTTTGGGCGAAATCTCAATTTTCAACTTCGAATTATTCCTGCTAGATATGTTATTATGTTTTTGAAACGATGTTAAACTGATATTAAGAATGAAAATTTCTACAAGAAACTTGGTATAGACCAACAATATTTTCATTTTTTGAAAACTGAGTTTTTGGCGCTCAGATACCACTGTGCGCCGGACGTATTTCGTATGTTTTACTTACGGGAATAATAGTTGGCCCCTCCCCGGAGAATGACTATGAATACCGGTGTTAGCGAAAATGAAGGCGATTTCTTGAATAGTATAGATCAAATTACGTTTCAGGACAAGTTTTAAAAAAAGAGTATAATAACCAATTGGTACCCCCGGCACAGAACAGATAACAATATAGATGGATCACTCTGTCAAGCGCGCGAAACCGAACCGACAAGGACCGAAGTTCCCAACACTTTGCCCGGTTCCCCCGCTGCGAGAATGTCAGTCTTTTCAACGAGCGACATTATCCGTTTATTATAAGAAGCGCTGTCAACTCGTGATTTTCAAATATCGGGCACGTATCTCCAGTGCTACGAAAACGATGTGCTCCCGAATGGCTCGGTGGGCTGTCTTTTGATGATAATACTTCATACAGTGAAACTTCTATATTGTTATATGTTCGGTGCACCCAGCATTACAATTTTTGTAATGAAATCACCCACATTTTTGAGCGTCTGCATGCAGTTATTGGACTATCCAAGTCGCATCATTAGCCATTGATATTATCTTGTAAAAGTAATTTTGATTAAAAAAATGCATCTTTATCATTCTGACCGTCATCACAATTTTGTGAACTAGATGTAATTTACTTCAAAACGTTTCTCTACATTATTGCTGATGTGAGTAAATACACAATACACCTACATACGGTCAGACTCGCGTACAAAATTCCTTTCTATTTCACATTGACGTCATCTGTCGCGGTTTCTATGGATTCTACTGGGTTCGCCAAAGTGAGTGGCCTATCAGAATATCTCGGGAAATAAAGCGATTGGGATTCTGAATATTTGTATGGAGAGATTTTCGGAGATGCTCTATTCAAGTGAAATAATAGTGACGTTGCGCGATTTCCGGTTATATCGGAAATAGGTGTCAACCCGCTTGTTTCAAATAGAACACCCTATAAATTATTACATTTTTGGATTCTACGTAAAATTCTAGGCAGATTTGATGCATGATGTGCTATACCTAAATATAAGCGTTTTTTTAATATTTGAGTTTTTATGTCAAAAATAACGTTTGTAGGTTCCTATTTAAACGGAGATTTTTCGTATAAGAACGCCTTCATTGTTTTATTTGTATAGGACAAAAAAATTTGCAAATTGTCCATTGTTTATAGGAAAATGAACTGCTACTAAACAAGAACAATACCAACATCCTAGTTTTTAGAACGAAATAATCCAAAATCGTCAAGTCATTGCAAAATATGTAAATTAAATTACATACTTTAAAAATATTATATTTTTTTAATTTTGAGTCTATCCTCAAATACGGAATAGTTTTTTGGGGCGGCCGTAGCACAACATTTGTTGCATGCTTGAACTATTTCTTATCAAACGATCACCTAACCATGTGTTAGGACATAAGGACACGTCTTCTTGTCGTAGCACCTTTTATTGCAACTTTTTACAAGATTTCTATATGAAAATAACCTTTTATGTGGAATTATGCATTACATGACATTTTTTTTAGACATATTATTTTTATTGCTAGGCAGGAAAAACAAAGCAGTCACAGCACACTAACAAAAGTAGGAGCCTTTGAGCTGAAGGCTCTGTTCCATGTTTCATTAACATTTGTCAACCAATGAGAAAACTGAACATAGCCCCCGCATTGAAAATCCTGTCTTTTCAAAATAACTATCTATAATATAACAACTACCAAATACCTAATACTATAGGTGGATGTAGAAAATTTGACATCAATGAGGGCATAGGGAACAACTTACTAGCCCATCTTAAAACATTTTCATAAAATCTAATTTATATAATGATTCGTGTCCTTGTTGGGTAATATGTTAAGTTAGTTAGCGGGAATGAGGACTAAAGAAAACACTCTACGCACTAATACAACTCTAATAGTTTTGTCTGTTCTAGGATGAAGTTCTACCACTCTGGCCATTGGCCATTTAAGCGGAGGCATATTGTACCCTGCTATGGCAAAATGATGTATTCGCAAAAAACAAGTTCTGAGAAAATTGAGTCAAAACATTTTTTTCTGCTATATTAACAAATTTTTGGTTACTATTCTTTCAGATTGGTTGAAATTTAAACTGCATATTTTGGTTAATGGTATCTATTATTGGAATGAAATAAACTCCCTTTATTGCTATAAAGTTTAAAAATAAATTGAATAGATTGTTTTGCCATAGTAAATATTTATTTTAACAAAATATTAAAACTTTGGTAAATCAGGGTATTGTATGATACACTCTTCTGTCAAAGTGATCAAAACCCAATAATAAGGTTGGTACTATAATGAATTATTGTTGAATACCTTCTAGTACAAAAAATCACATTAACTTAAACTCTCACCTAAACTGAATGATCTGCAAGACTGAATGGCTCACAGAATAAGGTAAGAATCACTCAGCTCAGAAAAATATATATGTACTTCGCTAATAGATCTAAATCTTCATCCAATATGTCCGGCGCATTAGGATTTTCGGGTGAATTTCCCCAAAAGGCTCGCATAGAAGATTTCATTTTCGGTACCAATAGCTCTACCATATCTTTTTTTTTTTATTCTTTGAGATCTTGATGACATGATTTTATTGCAAAGAATAAGGGACACACAAGAAATAACATCCACATTCTTGAAAATCAAAGGTCATACTGAGGTAAAACGATGTACTATTAAAATACGCGTTTGACTTTCATATCACAAAACATGTTCTCTCCAATGGTAAAACAGTGTATTCAACAATACATCGTTTTACCATTGTTTAGAATTTTACAAATAAACAGTCATGCAACGGTAATATACAATACCTTGTTTTACCTATGGAAAGTATGTTAAAATATGTCACATACCTTGTTTTACCATTGTAAATTATCTCAATATGTGATAATACACTGTTTTGCCGAGGATGTAGTTCAGGAACCACAAAAGATATTGCTGTGGCAGTTAGAGCTATCGATAAATCTTCTAAAGGTATGGTAGGTCATCGTAAAAAGTAGAAATTGGCATTTTTGCGAATACATCATTTTGCCATAGCAGGGTACTATTGTCCTCTAAAAATAATAAATATTCACGTGACCAACGAGTCCCAAAATTTTGTAACAATTGTTGTTGATATTGATAACGATCAAGTCTACTGACTTTGATCTCTCTGACGTCTGCTTGAGGTGTACTAGACATTTCTTCATAATTCAACGAAGAATTAGCTAAAACTTTGCGGGGGTGACTTAGATGGATGAAATGCCATTTTTTTTGTCTTTGGCTAAAAATGGAGAAACTGTATAATTTTTAGCATCATCAGAGAGTTCATATAACTCAATAAAATGATTTTTTGCTCCCCCAAAATTTAAACCATTATTAGAGTATGTCGTTAGGTTTTCCTCGACGGGATATAAATCGTTTCAAAGCATTTAGGAATGTATTTGTTGTTGGATCATTTACAAGCTCGATGTGTACAGCCCTAACTGCCAAACATACAAATACGCAGATATAAGTTTTTACAAGTAGACTTTTACGTCTCACACCATCTTTGACAAATATAGGACCAATATAGTCTACAGCACAATTTGAAAAAACTCGACTTGGGGTTACTCGAGGAGATGGTAGCTGTCCCATTAGAAATGTGGAAGGTTGTGGATTCACTCGAAAACATCTGATACAAGATCGTATCACATATTTTTTCTTCAAACGTAAAATAGAAAGTAGATTCTGTACTCCTGAATGTAAATGTTTAATATGTTCAGCTCTGATAATAAGGACAGTTAGTTCGTGTTTATATGGCAAAATAATTGGACATTTTTGGTCATATTGTAAATTTGAATGTAAAAGTCTTCCTCCAACTCGTAATATACTCTGAGAGTCAAGGAATGGATGAAAACTTAAAATCTTGCTCCTTTTGTTTATTGACTTGTTTCTTTTTGATTCCTTGATAAAAAAATTGGAATTGCGCTAATCGAATTAAAACAATTAATGATTCTGAAAGCTCCTCCACTGTTGAAACCTTTGACAAAGGGTTAATTTTATTTGAAGTTCTACTTTTAAATCTCAAAACAAATCCTATAACTCTTTTTTTAACGTACTAGAGTTAAGTATTTTTTAAAGATATGAAATTCTTGACTTTCAACTGTTGTAAAAATTACTAGTGAACCCTTTACTTCTGGAAGATCCAAAATCTCATCACTAGATGTTGAAGTTTCCATAGATTGATTAGAGGTGTCATCTTCTAGTAAAAATAATGGTCCGTACCACCATATTCCAGAATTGATAAGTTCTTCTGGTTCTATACCACGTGATAAAATGTCTGCGGCATTATTTTTGCTTCGTACATGTCTCCAGTTATTAATGTCGCTATGTTCTATTATTTTTGCCACTCTATTTCCAAAAAATGTCTTCAAAAAACTAGGTTCGATCTTTAACCAAGATAGGACAATTGTAGAATCGGTAAATGATGTAGTTTTTGAAAAGTCTATATCAAGAGTATGTACAACAGTTTAAGCTAATTTAGCTAATTAGCATGCAGCTAATAAGTCTTGGCAAAGTTACTTTCTTCAGAGGCGCCACTCTAGATTTCGCACATATCTTTGACCTTGATTATCAAAAGAGCATGAGTGAAGAGCAGCGCCATGAGCTTTAACACAAGCGTTACAAAAACCATGCAAATCCACTGAATTGTATGTATTTTGTAAAACTTGTCTCTTGATTTGGATTTGGTTCAATGTAGGTATTTGCGATACAAACTTTATCCAAAATTGTTTCAATTTATTTGGTATCCCATTCCAACTGCAACTGCCATAACTGCTGAATTTTAATTTTTGCCTTTATTAATGCGGGACCGATAAGTCCTAAAGGATCATGAATCTGTGACAATACAGATAGTACAGATCGTTTCGTAACTTCGGAAAAGTTATGATTTATTTCAGTTGAATATTTGAGGGAATTTGAAATAAGGTTCCAGAAGATTCCTAACATTTTCAATTCTTTATCATCATAAGGTGAGATTAATTTATCGTCTTGAATTTTGGAATTATTTGAAATATAATTCAAAATCGCATTTTTGTTGAACGTCCATTTCGATGGTCTAGTGCACAAATGTTCTGAGTGACAAAAAGTTAGTTTTGAGTTATATGAAGTTTAATGTTTGAAACGAGGGGTAAACAGCTGCAGGAAGTAGGTGTACATGCATCAGGAAGTATGCAGGAAGTATCAGGAAGTATATTGGAATTCCTAGGAAGTATGTGGAATTTCCAGGAAGTATACAGGATTTCCAGGAAGTATACAGGATTTCCCAGGAAGTATACAGGATTTTTCGGGAAGTATGATGGAATTCCAATACCTCGACAGAATACGATGCGGATCGTGAACCGTGAATTGATCAATACTCCTGGGCTCGCTTTCGTAACGAGTAAGCCAGTCCAGACCGAGATAAAAACAAGAAGTTAGAAAACGCATAAAACATAATGCCTGTTTGTAAACAAACGCACCAAAATGCAATGGAGCAAGTTTTGAATTTTCCGACAGCGAGGGATGAAGCAAGTTCTGCGGAGATTAGATTAAAAAAGGGAAAAAAATTTGAAGGTTCATCAAAAAAATTCAAATTCAAAAAAGTCTAAAAGCCAGTCATCTTCTGATCAAGAATCCAAAACATCTTCCGAGGGTTCCGAAAAAATCATTTTTGATAATAGCACTGATACGGAAAGGTCCTCGGAATTGAATTTTTATGAAAAAAATATCATTGGGAAACAAAAATCAGCTGATAATATCGTTGAAAATCGAATTGAAACTATTGAAATTGGAAAGTTTTACGCAGTTTATTTTCACGACAAGTGGTATACCGGTCGTGTTATGGAAAAATGCGAAAATGCAAAAGATACTTTCAAAATTACGCATTTTTGAAACGGTTGAGGCGAAAACATATGCAGTACATATTTCACGGTCCTATCCATTTTTGTACTCACGAAGATAACTCAGAAGGAAGGTACATTATTTTTGAATTTTGATTAGGTAGAAACGATAGATGAACTTTATTAGAAACTAAAACGAAAGTTGAAGTGATTTTATTACTTTTTTAAAATTATTACCGAGAGTATAACCTATTTTGACCTTTCCATATTAGGTTAATAAACAGGTGTGAAGTTTTTTTCATTTAGCATTATATGTACTTACATTCAGCAAATGCCAAACAACTTTCGACCTTCGTTATAATTGCCACCAAGCACGTTGTTATGAAGTTTGATGGTGGCCAAATTTGGTCACCAGCAAATCACATAAAAACTCGCTTGGTGGCAATTATGACGTGAAACGAAAGTTGTTTGGCATTTGATGTAGTTTGATTTTGTCCTCGGGTTATTAAGCACATTTGACAAATAAATTTAATTCATCCGTGCACACATCAGAAAATGTATGTGTGTGTAAAAGTAAAGATGTTTTTTTAAAAAAATTGTAATTGAGAGCTTTGTCAAGAATGTATAATTTTGAATTCATGAACATATTGTCTAATTATTAATCTTTGGTCCTACGACAGATTTAAACAATTATGTTATGTGAAGAGATACCAGATTATTTATTTTTGTTCACTACTTACTATTTATTGTTCGTTCAGTTTGTTGTTTATACAGTGTGTCCAAGATAAAGGATGTCTATCATGGGAATCTTGGAAACCGTACGAGATACAAGGTCGGTTAAATAGAGGCAAAACTATCTAAACTATCCGAAAAAAACCGGAATTTTTAAAAATTAATTGTTTTCATTTTTTTTTCTGACCACATTCGAAGAGATATTTTAAAATGAATGAAACTTCTTCATTGCCACTTTTTGCCCTTTACAAGATAGCGTTATTAAATTGAAGAACCGACGTTTCGTCTATGAGCAGCTATCATCAACTTTGTTTTTTTAAATACGGTCCTGGATTTTTTATTACGGATTTTAAGAGCCTTTTATGTTCTCAAGCCAACGATGTATCGCATATATTAAAAAAGAAGTGTTTGTTTTAAATACTATTAAAAATGTATTTTTGTCTCTCTCTTACACATGAGTTCTTATGGAAAAATCCATCAATCTAATTTTTTTGAATAATTGCGATACATTGTTGGTTTAGGAACATAAGAGGCTCTTAGAATCCGTCATGAAAAATCCAGGACCATATCTAAAAAAAACAAAGTTGATGATGGTTTCTCCGAAACGAAACGTCATACGGAAAATCTCTCAACGCTGTTTTGTAGAGCTTGAAAAGTGGCCATGAGAAAGTGTCTTTTGTTTTTCCATATTTTTCTAAATAACGTCAGAAAAAATTAAAAACGAACTCGGCAAAATTCGTTTTTTGAGGCATATCTCCGGAACTACTCGGAATTTTAAAACTTTCTTAGGCTTGAAAATGCGCAACTTTTCTCTGATTTAACCATCTTCGTATCCCTTACGGTTTCCAAGATCCCCATGATAGACATCCTTATCTTGGACACACTGTATAATCACTGCAGAGTTTTTCAATATTTTGTTGTGCTTGGCTATTTCTGAATAAATAATTGAATATATCCATATGTTTTTTTTATCATTGCTATTTCTTTTTTAACTTTCTGGAAAATTTGATACAAACTTCAAATTTCGTATGCTAAATGAAGTGGTTGGAAAGTACACACAAACTTCCTGGAATGTACTGAAAAAAGTAACATCAACCAATATGTTGTTTATCAGGGGGTTGTAGTCTTAGTCTTGCTGATCATTTTAGTTTTTGAACCACTATTACATCTGGCGAGCCAAGTAATCATTACATTATTATCATGCTTTTGCATTGGGGTAAATCGAGAAAATATAATTGTGCATTTATTTTGCGGAGCTCAGTGTAGTATCAAAAATTATTCCCATTAAATATTGGGATAACCCCTCGGATATCCCAGGGTGTAAAGTGTATTTTGATCTCAGTTGAAACCGAGGTTGAAACAAACCGGTACGAATCAACGTGAAGTCGATGCTTGTGATTGGTTAACGCTCAAGAGCTATTTCGTAGTTATTTGCTGTAATGTTTAAATTGTCTATTATTTTGAGAGCATTACCTTTACAACATGTCTTTAGATATAAAAATTTTTGAGTTTCTGATAAATCTATACGAGAGTGGATAAGAGAATTATGAATTTCATAAAAACTAACCGAGTCTTGTGATTACCATGAAAGTTTGGTAAACCTAAATCTGGTAGCTTTCCAAAATTAGCAACTATTGCTGAGGTTGTCTTGAAGATGTTGAAGCTGAATTTGCAGTTTGGGAAGTCTGCTGCTTTTGCAAAGATTGTCGAGCAAACGAAATATGTATTTTGAAAATATGCAGTACTATTGTTTCGCGTTCGCCTTCTTCCGTGTGTGCTAAAAATTCTAACTGTGACTGAACTTTTTCGAATTCGTGCATATCTTCCTCCATGCTGTTTAAACGAATTTCAATCTGTAGAAAATTACTCTGATTTGTGGTTATAAATCTTTCCAAACGCGTTAACTTTGACTTTAAAATTCCCCGTGAATGTCTCAAATGAGAAAGTTCCTCTTTCTTTTCCTCTTCATTCATGTTTACTGATTATGAAAGAAAATATGTTTATATGATAAAAAAGTCTTCACGCGGTTTTAGCTAAGTATGACAATGACAGTAATAGGTTAGATACTGAACCTCATACCAGAAGTTGATAATATAAAAATAAGAATATTACTTATATGAAAAGATCTCACTCAAATGTTCCGCTAAATAGTCTTTCACCATCTGACAACATCCAACTTGATCTGGTGACTTGTATAGACTTGGACTGTGAACTGCAATACTGACTGTTGATGCGCCTTCACCTTCAGGATCACTGTTGATGCCTTCACCTCAGGATCTCGATGGGTATCACCTTTTCTAAACTGTTCTTATCTGATATTACTTAGTGGCTTCTAATATCAGATGTAACCATAAAATTCTCGAACTGGCAATTGGACACTTGCGCTCACTTGCTGTAACACTTTCTAACCATCTTTATTGTGATAAACGTTGAATCGATTTTCGTGGAATTGACTTTCGTGATTTTTGTAGATATTCACCACTTGTACCTTGCTAAATTTACTTTCGAGCTGGTTTTGTGGATATGCTTTATAATTTTCGAGCTTCTTTCTCTTTCGTGGATATGCTTTGTAACTTTCGTCGTGGATAAGGTATGTTACCTTCTTTTCGGAACGATCACCTCAAAGAACAAACCTTCTTTTCCATGAAGTTCTGATTTAATCCGGCTGAAGTGACCAATATGTTGCATGCTTGAACTATTTCTTCTCAAAGGACCGCCTAACTATGTGTAAGGACATAAGGACACACCATAAGTAGCACCTTTTATTGCAACTTTTTACAAGATTCTTATATGAAAATTAACTTTTTTGTGGAATTATGCATTACATGACATTTTTTTGACATATTATTTTTATTGCATAACAAAGCAGTCACTGCACACTAATAATAGTTGGAGCCTCTGAGCTGAAGGCTCTGTTCCATGTTTCATTATCATTTGTCAACCAATGAGAAAACTGAACAACATTTATTGCACAAAAGAGTGTTATAAAAATAATAATTGGAGACTCCGGTGCAAGAATGGACTAATCCCCCCAATAAGTAATTTTTCAGGAGAGGCAAAACATTTTTTTTGTTACTTTAATATTTTTGTTGGTCATGAAGTGTGGCCAAAGTAGTAAATCAAATAAAAATTTCTTCAACATCATTCTACACTTTAATAAAAATCCTATTGAGGAAACAAAACATGTGGTGCAAGAATGGTATAAGTTCAAGAAAAGCCGTATGGTGCAGTATTGGGACTAATAAAAAATGATACAAACTTTGGTGCAAGAACGGGATAAGTTTCAGATATCTCATCCCGTTATTGCACCATACCATATCAGGGAATATGTTGTTTGCATTAATAATTCAATATTTATTACCCGTACGTATCCAATACTTGCACCAAGCAAAAAGAGCAACTTTTTAAACCTACATACATAAGCAGCTAACTCATTTTTGCAGAATTATGCACTTATACTCTTCTTGCACCAGGGTCTTCAATTAGAAAAATAGGATTCAAGGAGAGTTGTAAAGTAGTGTTCAAATCTCTGGATAAACTAACGGTTTATGAGCTTCACATTTACGAATGCTTTTTATTTTTCTACAAGAATAAATGTATGTTCGATTTGCAAACGTTACATGATTACAACACAAGGACTCTTAGTGTAGATTATCCCAGTAATAGACTATAACAGAAAAAAAATCCATCCTTCACATGTCAAAAAATTATCAATAGTCTACCAAATGACAATAAATCTATAAATTCATTAGAATTACAATATAAAGCTAAAGAAGGGTATTTGTCGGTCGATTCGGAACTCTACTCTCTTCGGGATTACATAAGATAACCATATGCACCAATTATATGTGATTTATTTGGACATTTGTTTTTAAACTGTAAATAAGACACAAAATGGAATTGGATTGCGGAATCTTCATCATGACCTAGAAGAACAGTCTTTGACATTTTTGACAATGATTTCACTTGAATGATGGCGGCGACTACGCCGAAGGTCTAGAGAGGTACAATTTTGAAACTCAAATCCTTTTCGGCATTGCGACCGGTATTTGCTGAATACGCGAATAATGTTGGCTTCGAAGCTCTAAGCCGAAGCTTGCTTGGACTATTCTGTTTGGGGTTATAGTATGTCGAAAGTCTAAGCCAAGCCAGATACGATTCAGAAATTGGAAGCCATCGTTACCCGCTCAACTGGGCAGATACCGTTCGCAGTACTTGAAAGAGTGATCCAGAAATGAACCTTCCGAATAAACCACTTAAAGCATAACTACGGTCATCATTTGAATTGAATTATTTCCAGAAATTAAATGTCAAAGATTGTTCTTCCAGGCCATGATAAAGATTCCGCCATCCATTTCCATTTTATGAGTTTTATTTACAATTTAAAACCAAATGTCCAAATGAATCACCCTTTACAAAGACTTTGTATCTACAAGACAAATTTCTTTTATGTTTGTACGCTTTATCTTTGCATCTGAGATAAAATGTATTGTGATATGATTCGGAATAAGAATTATATTATTATTATCATTATTAGTATTCTGACACAGATGACGTCACAAATAGATGGGCGCTGAAATACCGTGTCTAGGTGTATCGTCAGTTAGCACAGAAGAGTTTGAAGAATAATTATGATTCTCAATAATCCCTTGATTTAGTCGAGTCGTCGAAAATACAGAATAGTGTTTATTTTAATATTATCACCTCAATTTTTGTAGGATTCATTATTTTTCTATGCATGCGAAATATTCAAAATCTGCCGTGTATCTCTTACCTAAAACATCTGTTACGGATATTTGCGGATGACCCTGAATGTCAGGTTTCCCTTGCGAAGGCGTTACAAATTGTTGTGCGGCTTCTTCTTGAATCATGTCCAATCCAGGACTGCCTGGATTGCTTATGGGCGAATTAGTCAGACTTCTGTGATTATGCACGTTTAGAACATGCATATGATGAGGCACCTGCAATTATAGTGTGCATTTTCAGAGATATGAATAAAATAGGAGTTTAAACCCTAAGAACGTTCTCCCATCATAACTATAAACAGCAAGATCTTCTCAAAATCATATAGATAAAAAAAATATATTCGCCATTCTGTTTAATATTGCATTCACTCATAAATAATAAAACATAAACATCAATGAAAACCTCGTACCTGATGTAGATATGACTGACCAGCAGATATGTAAGATGACATAGGATGCATATTTGTGTCCATTTTGTTCTCGTCTATTTGGAAATTGACTGATGAAGAACTTGGGGAGATGAATCCAGCTCCAGTGGTGTTGAGTCCGCTGATTCCTATGTGTGCAGATAAGATGGATGACTTTTGATATATGTTCATACGAAATGATCTACCTTGTGTAATCGACGAGACACTACTACTACCTATAGTGTTGGAGTATCCCCCGAGAACGGGTGAGGCACTTGGACTAAGGAGTGCATGTGTAGGCGGTGGACCAGTGAACATACCGAGACCGGTTACCTGAGAACATACAGATAAACTGGCTTTTATGCATACGTATGTCCAAATAGACACATACATTTATCAGTTGAAAATTACGGAGCTAGTTACGATTGATCTTCATTTGTCTATGCAAGATTTATTTCGAATATCGGATTTTGCTTATTCTTAATAACTGTTCTAAATGACATTCTCTTAAAAAAAATCAGTGGGTCGTATTGTTTTACAAGCAATTTTTTTTATCCAGGATGAGGTTTTCTCGAAAAATTAGATGTTTTATCCATTTGTGCTCTTGC
Organism: Orchestes rusci; assembly: GCA_958502075.1. NCBI lineage: Eukaryota > Metazoa > Arthropoda > Insecta > Coleoptera > Curculionidae > Orchestes > Orchestes rusci. Next base: position 72,102,179 of record OY293303.1, read on the forward strand.
AAACCCTATTCGTGGACAGTCTGTATATTTCAAAAATGAAATCTGCGTGAATCTCTGAATTTCCGTACATGTTGTCCGTTTTCAAAGTTCTATTTTTGAGCCGTTTTGATCGCACATCAATTATTGTTCTGTGCGATACTGGATTCAAGTCTCACGAATATAGGTTTGCATAACAACTGGATGATTCTTCGCAAGAATGAGATAGTTGCGCGTTCAGCTTATGTTAAGTAGTACCATCCTGACTACAACAAATTCTTTCGTCTGACGTAATAGCACGATCAGAAATGTTCAAACTTTCAACTGCAAGTATTGACGTATTCTGAAAATACATTTTGAATTTTTGAATCAATCGAGACGGATGCACCTGCATATCGTCTCCTATTACGCAGAACAGATATATAAAAGTTTCTATTTTACTTGCTGTCTTGAACAGGCAAACAAGTTAACTAGAAATGCAGATGAAAAACACACTCTTCAGTTGACACGGTTCAACCACTGACAAATTGTTTATGGTGACTTCAAATTTGTTACATGAAAATCTGTACACAATTGCAGAACAACCATGATGTTTAATAAATAGGTGATTCCAGGCGGCATTCGAACGTACAGAAAACCTGTTTCCTTTTCGTTAACGCAACAGAGAAAAAATTGTGCGACAAAGATGACTCCACTGGGCTTACAAAATATTCCGGGTTCATACGCAGGCACGTGAAGTTTTCAATCGGAAAGGAGAAATTCGGAGGTGTTAGAGTGTCGATCACTTCCACAACAGAATCAACTGCGTATTTGATGGAAATACTTAGGAATAATGTCGTACCGACAATCAAACTGATTTAGAATCCCTTAGAGTAACCTATTCTAAAATCTTACAAGGGCTATGTAGATGTTGCTTTGGCTTGAACATAGTTTGGTTTGCATGTAATATGGATCTATCTGATATTTTATCAATTTTTTAAACACAGTCATTTTTGAAGATATTATTGAAGAATTTTAAGGTAATATGTAATGGGGACAATCTAAAATTTCCTTGCGAAATCTCAAAATTGATTTTATTTTATATTATAGGTACTTACCATGAGTGAAAAAATATTATGAAAAGGGATTGAAAATCAAAAGACATTGCTTTTTCAAATAAAAACAAGAGTCCAGATTATAAATAACTTGAAAACCTGTTCATTATACGTAATAAGTAGTTCATCAATTATTGTTGATTATTTCGAGCTGACATCTTCAAAATTATTATCTGCTATTATGTATCAAGTCAATATTTATTTTGGTAATCACATAGGTACATCTGCATGTAGTTATGCACGGTGTCTACATTTAACTCATAGACTTATAACCAAGATTTAACACTATTCATTCAATTGCAATCAATTCCAAAACTTTATACAGGGTTATTCACGTTATTCGACAAGAAACATTATGGTCGAAGTATATGATTTTGAAAAAGTTTTTTTTTCTGGATGGATAGGGACCCTTTAAGGCTACATTTTAAAAATATTTTCACGTTATACATGGTGTCCCCAAAACACGAAACGCATCAAAGTTGTATTTTTTTAAAAGGAACCCCCTGTATAATAATTCATATTCCAATTCTTCCTTCAATTTTGAACAAAAATTGTGATACAACTAATGTTCCTAAATTCAACCGTTATCGAGATATCGCGTTTAAAAAATGGCATTTTTGCAACTTTGACATGCTATAAAATTCAAACTATTCAAGTTAGAGAAAAATGGTTTGCACTTTCCTATCTTAACTTTTCAAGAGCTCTTCTGTCATTTGGATAGAAGGTACCGTCAACTGTCAACTTTTTTCGGCACATATTGACATTTTTTCACAATAATGAATTTAATCTCCTTGAATAGCTCTTGAAAATGGGTTCAAACCGGATGACTATGCGTTCAATAATCCAAAAAAGTTTTAACAAAACTACACAATAACAGAACTGTTCCGAGAATCACTGTATCTCACATTTAAATAGTCAAATACTATCACTACAGGACCATTTTGACCGATTCCCATCGAAAAATTATTCAGCCGAGATAGTCTGTCTCACTCGCGTTAGCAGAAAGGAGACACATATTTCCGGCTCGTCGCATCACCTATTTATCTGACGCCATGATAACAACTGATATTTTGTAATATTCATCGGATTCAAGCTAATTTACCTGTCCAAAAGACTGTGTTGTAGAAGCACAAGAAGCTGTTCCGTGTAAGGAACTCCTATCATAACCTCCCAAAGCTCCAGATAAGTTTTCAGGAGGCAATCCAAGAGTTGGATCACGAATCGACGAGAACTTTGAATAATCGGTCAGGCCGACCTGGTCTTGTTGAGGAGTCGTATAAAATTGATGGATGGGAGAAGTTGTCTCTGAACAATAATGCTGGCGAACGGGCGAATCAACCATTTGATGAATGGGAGAGCCTAGAAAGATAAATAAAATTGTAAAAAAACCCAACACGTTTTACTTTATTTTTTCAAAAGTTGAATAAGCTGTTTTGGGATGACAGCCGATTGTCATCGCAGAGTGTGTGGAGGTGTCGTTCAATAAGTTGTGCGACGAGATTGAGTCTCTGTTTTTTGGCCGGATCATTAAATCTGTTATGGATCCGACTTCAACCGCATCAAATACGACAGTGTTTGACTGGTTGAAACGACTTCGGGTTTTTATTTGATTAATGACACGGTCGAACCAATTTGAGTTGTTCAACTTATTGAATAGTATGTTTCCAAAATACTATTCAACTGATTGCGCAGACTGTCTATCCAATCTGTTGGACAACTTGTCGTTCAACTAATCGCATATAGTGTGAGCCGTTATAGATTGGGCTGGTTGAATAATCTTTGCAAAGATAGTAGGTTTATTTTTACCTAAAGATTCCCTCGCGTACGTGTTCAGCAGGGTTCATATAAACTCAACCAGTATGGGGGGCCATTCTTCACAGTAGCAAGTAACGCTAAGAGTTCATTCGAGGTGACATGACCGCCAAACGCGATATCCATGAAGTGTTACAACCACATCAACTTCCCTTTTTGGAAACATTGGAAAATCCACTTTTTCAAAAGGACAATGCTCGACCTCATATCGCACGAGTAAGTTCAGACTTTTTTGAGACTTCTGGAATACATCTTCTTGAATGGCATCCTCGATCTCTAGACCTTTCACCAATTGAACATGTGTGGGTATGATAGGAAGAAGGTTGCGAAGCTTATCACACCCTCCACACTTCTGGTGGCTTTACGGAACAAAGTTCAGATGGCCTGAGATGCAATACACCAACAAGACATTAATCACCTTAACCAAAAGATGCCTCGACGACTTTACGAATGCATGACGAAAAGAAGAAGCTCGACACATTATTGACATTAATGTGGGATAACTCATCTATTCCGCGAAACTCTTGGTCACAATTTCAATCACTTTTCACATATCATAAGACCATTAAATTGTAGAAGTATCGCCAAAATCAAAAATCTTCTGATGGGTGTTGCATTTTCCGTCACTTTGTATACCTACTTTCTTTATAGCTACGATGAAGTAACCAACAATAACCACTTCACCAAAAAGTAAACATTTTCATTCAACAATCTGATTCTGGACGTGGTCTACCCCCTTATTATTTTGTTTTATAGACGATTTCATGCTCCACAACGCAACTTGGATTATATTCGAAGTTTAAAATTCCAATAGTGTTATGCGAAATTTAATAAACATTTTATATGATGTACACTACTAAGGACCCTTAAAAATAGTGCCGTTAAAACATATTTAAATATTTAGTTTACTACGTGTTCATTTTATCGCTTACATTTTCAACACCTTGTATGAAAGACTTGAATAAAACATAATAAATTTGGATAGCTCAATCCTTGAACTAAAAAAAATGTACTCTTGTTCATTATCCATAAAATGAACCACTCTGGAAAAAAAAATTATAAAAAAAAATCGAAAATGTTCATGATGAATTGGTGTCCTTAACAAAATTATTCAAAATAAGTGTAAATCTATGTTTTCCTTGTAATATTCATAAAAATCAACCTAAAAAAAGAATGTCAATTTAAAGGTAAACATAGGTTTACATTAACAAAAAAGTCAAACTTTTTCGAGGTTATGAAATTTTTTTTTTCTAGAACGGTTCATTTTATCGATAATGAACATGAGTAACTTTTTTTAGTTCAAGGTACAAGCTATACAAATTTATTTTTTTCAAGACTTCATCATACAGGGTGTCAAACATTTGAGCAATAAAATGTACAACCTGGTCCGCCCCTGCTAAACTTAAAAAGGTAAATGGGTTTGAAAGACACTATTTTGAGAGGCCCTTAGTAGTGTGCATCATATATACAGGGTGGCCAACTAAGAATGCGAGGTACTGTATCTCGGAAACTATACATCGTAGAGGCTTGCGGCAAAAAATTTTATTACTAAAACGGCCAAGAGAAAAACCTGGAAAATATTTTCAAGTTTCTGAAATGGTCGCTAGGGGGCGTAACAACCAACACCAAGTAGAAAAATATGATTTTTATGGAATTTTGTCCAATGAAAATATATCGATGAGCTCATTTTCGGATTTACTGACTATTTACCTACACTTTTTGTCTAAAACGTTTTTTTCTATCTATCATAATAAAGTGGTGGGGGAAGTTCAATTGTTTTTTTAAACAAACGGAGATTTCTCCCGTTTCGCTTGACCGATTTTAACGAACTTGGGCTCATATAAAAGAGAATAGTCTGCGCTATAAAATGCTCATTTGCTTTTTGATTTGTAACATTCGCCGTCGTCGCTAGATGGCGTTAACTGAAATGGTAGCATACTTTTGAGTTTTTTCCGAAAAAATCAAACGTAATGGTTAATCCATTTTCATATATTTTAAAAGGAGACACATCTTCCTATAAAAAAAAATTAAAAAAAAACAAAAAAAAACAAAAAAAAACATTAATTTTTTTGTTTTTTTTTTAAAGGAAAATGTATCCCTTTTTAAAATATATAAAAATGAATATACCATTACATTTGATTTTTTTGGAAAAAACTCAAAAACATGCTGCCATTTCAGTTAACGCCATCTAGCCGCGACGGCGAAGGTCAAACATTCAAAACCAAAAAAGTTTTTTGAAGTGCAGATCATGCTCTTTCATATGAGCCCAAGCTCGTTTAAATCGGTCAAGCGAAACGGGAGAAATCTCCGTTTGTTTAAAAAAACAATTGAACTTCCCTCACCACTTTATTATGATAGATAGAAAAAAACGTTTTCGACAAAAAGTGTAGGTAAATAGTCAGTTAATCCGAAAATGAGCTCATCGATATATTTTCATTGGACAAAATTTCATAAAAATCATATTTTTCTACTTGGTGTTGGTTGTTACGCTCCCTAGCGACCATTTCAGAAACTTGAAAATATTTTCCAGGTTTTTCTCTTGGCCGTTTTAGTCATAAAATTTTTTGCCGCAAGCCTCTACGATAAATAGTTTCCGAGAAACGGTACCTCGCATTCTTAGTTGGCCACCCGGTAAATATTATATTGAGCGACTAGGTGGCTGAGTGGTCTAAGGCGCCGTCTAAGGCACCATTCGACGAAAGTCACCGGAGAGGTAGTTCGCGGTGACTCGCCGGGCAATGGTTTGCCCCCTATCCATACCAATACCAATACCAATACATATGTACAGTGTGACCCATTTGTTTTGGGAACACCCTGATAAAAAGTTTATTTCTTAACTGATTTGGTTCGTTTTTTTTTTTGGATTGTAGAGCTCGAAAAATTGTATATTCTTGGCAAAAAGTGACCTTCGCCATTTTGACTTCAAGGCCTACTATGTTAGTTTTTAAGAGCAAAATTTCAGAAAACCATATTAGCGATTTTTTTAGAGAAAATCTGTGTGCGCCACTGGATTCAGCATCCTTTAAAACGGGTCTATACAAATTTTCAACCAAAAATATCAAGTTGAAAAAAATTAAAAATTCGCACTTTAACAATCTTTGATTCTATCAAAAGAAATGATAAATGCATCGAAGTTGATGGTGGTTTGGTAGAAGTTACAAATTTTTAGTTTTATGTCATTTTTATTTGTTTTGATAGAATCAAAGATTGTTAAAGTGAGAATTTTTAATTTTTTTCAACTTGATATTTTCGGTTTAAAATTTGTATAGACCCGTTTTAAAGGATGCTGAATCCAGTGGCGCACACAGATTTTTTCTAAAAAAATCGCTAATATGGTTTCCTGAAATTTTGCTCTTAAAAACTAACATAGTGGGCCTTGAAGTCAAAATGGCGAAGGTCACTTTTTGCCAAGAATATACAATTTTTCGAGCTCTACAATCCAAAAAAAAAACGAACCAAATCGGTTAAGAAATAAACTTTTTATCAGGGTGTTCCCAAAACAAATGGGTCACACTGTATATTAGTGGAGCCACTTCAATCCATTTGTCAGTTCACTTGTCCTGTTGATTTTTTTTGTGTAACATTTGATAAAAATGGCTAGCACCAATCAAAAGAGGGGCAAAAGTCACGGGATGATACTTCACCCAGGGATCCATCGTTGCCAAATCATGTGTCACATCCAGCTGATATTTAAGCGTGGTATTTAGAAATCTAGATTCGTGTTCTAGTTGATCGTGTTTTATTTTTCTATAGAGAATTAGACTAATAAAAGAGCCTATAATAGACAAAAAGTATTATAGACTATCTCGGATAAAAAGGAGACGTCTGTAATAGATTACAGAATGTATCCTGAGCTTTTCAATAACAGGAAGCAGATATTAGGTGTGTTTGTTATGCTTCACTAGTGCACACTTTTCTACACTACAACACTCAGTGTGGCTTTGTTTGTGAAATGTTAGTCTGTTTTTTAGGATAGAATAACTTCACTTATCTAAAAAGCTATTTTTCTCGGAAACAGTTAGTTTTATCGGAATAAAAGAAGAGCACCTTTTTTGATGAAAAAAGATCAGGTGTCATCTGTCTGAAATTGAGCCCAAAAGGTTTGGTGGCCAGTCCGTTCCTGGTTCCCCCTACAATTTCAAATGTTGACTTTACAATGGTTTTATGAGTCTTTATGGCCTACACAACATACAAAAATGTCAACAAATTATACAATACAAGTATAGTATTTATAGTGGGTACCGGGTATTCACGTATATTTTGGCCAATAGCTATCTTCGTTAATATTAACCCTAGAGAGTGGTTCAAATTAGCAAAGTTGTGATCATTCTTCTGAATTATCAGAATTTGTTATCAGAAAAAAACAATCGAGCATCAGAAGTTACAAAGATTAGGCTTCTTCATTTTTTTTTTAAAATGGGGAACCCTGTATTTTATCCCATAGTTCGATAGAGACTTTTTCCTGATTTCAAATATATAAGGGGTTGGGGGTGTTATCTCTGACGGTTATAAAGATATTAACGTTTTTCTATACAAGGAATAATGATAATAAATTTATAACCTTTGAAGATAACACCAACAACCCTTATATATTTGAAATCAGGAAAGGATTCTCTATCGAACTAGAGGATAAAATACAGGGTGTCCCATTTAAAAAAAGATAAGAAGGCTCAAGTTTTTTTTTTCAATTTCTACAATTTTCATACACGCTATTTTATAAATATACCTAGGTACTGAGTATGTGGTAAAAAGTATTGTTTATTTGCAAGTCAAGTCATCCATTTGCCAATGGATATTTTTTTTGTCGCTCTTTATTTTTGTAATTTGAAATAATTGTGGAAAATAGACAGTTTGTTGAAAACATGTGTATTGAAGACTCCAGGCCACCCACAACCTAGCTGATCGTCGCAATGTTTTTTTTTTAAACTTCGGAGAATAAATTTGAAAGATAAGCACAATACAAAGTGCTTTTTCCACATCCTCTTTTCTATAAAAACCGAGATAAAAACGTTGTCTTAAGTATTTCTTTAGTATTCGATGATAAAAGGTACCTACCTATCTACGAAAACATATCAGACCTCATTTTGATCTTGAAGTACGTGAACAAAACATTCACATAATAACTGCTTCGTGTTATTGAAAAGCTCAGGATACATTCTGTAATTTACTATAGAATACCCCCTTATATAGACGTCTCCTCTTTTATCCGCGATAGTCTATAATACTTTTATGTCTATGATAAGCCCTTTAATTAGTCTTATTCCCAATAAAAAAATAAAACACGATCAACTGGAACACGAATCTAGATTTTTAAATACCCCGCTTAAATAACAGCTGGATGTGACACTGTCAACAAAAACGCATGATTTGGCAACGGATCCCTGGGTGGAGTATCATCTCGGCAATAGAATGTTAAACTTGGCAAAAATAACCCATTTTGCATGATTTCTTCAAAAATGGGTAATTTTTGCCAAGTTCAAATTTTATAGCTAGACTATCCTTTGTTCAATTATTATGAAATTTTCAGGAAGTACGTACATAATTTTTGCCCCTCCTTTGAATGGTGCTAGCCATTTCTATCAAAAGTTACACAGAAAAAAGTTAGAAAAAATTCATTTGAACGTAAAAAAAGGGCACTAAACAATTTTTTGAAAAAAATCGCCAGGACCCCTAAACTGACAAATGGATTGAAATTTTCAAATGCACCATCACTCCTTTGATAACTGATGCAGGATCAGAGTTTTATCAAATTCAAGGGCTTTTCCATACTTATATCCGCCAATGTATAGACTACGTGTCCAAGATAAGGAGTGCCAGTACATGGATCTCCGTAACCATGAGAGATAGAAAGTCGGTTAAATGAGAAGAATGTAGCGGCTTTTGGTGCTCGATAATATGCTGCTTTGAAATCTAAAAAGTTCGCAGTATTTCCAGAGATATCCGGAAAAATTCAGGAAAAAACGAATTTTGGAAAAATTGTTATTTATTTTGCTGAGTTTATTACAAAAGATTTTTTCACACTTTCTCCTAGCCAATTTTTCCCCTCTTTAAGATGGCGTTATTAAATTTTAAATCCGACGTTTCGTCTTCGGGCCATAATCATAAACTGGCCCTCCTTATCTTGGACACGTTGTATATAGCTGGAGGACAGTAACGGGGCTACTGGCAACTACGCAGTTAGGGTTGACTATTGTACACTGTGGCCCGAAATAAAGGAGTACATTTTTTTAGTGAAAATATTTTTTTTGTTTTTTGGTCGATTTAATTTCTTTTTGCAGGGCTAATAACCTAACATGTCCTCAACATGACTGTAAATTTGAAAGCAAAAATGATGTACAGGGTCGGACTTATATAACAGTGCATTTGAGCTCGTGGCAAATGAAAACTGTCTTTGCTAAAATTGTAGTAATATGCTTTTTCGGTAGATAAACTATCCAGAACACTTCCATAAAAAAGACATTTTCCGAAATTACCAGATTCGCAAAATACAATTTTTTTATTAAATAACATTTTAACAAATAACACATTCATGAAAACAGTTTAGTGATTTTAAAACCGAGGGTAAAATATTATGAATGTTGCCACCACCATTATTGTTTACCACTACTAGAAGTCGTCTGCGCCATAAATTGATAGCCCCATTTATTTCACCCTGTTCAAAATTGTTTCGAACAAACTGCATTCTTTCTTTGAGGTGCTCGATTGTTTCAAATTGTTGTCTGTCATACAAATTTTGTTCGAAAATTCCCCAAATTGAATAATCAACCGGATTTGATTCCGGGCTGTTGGGTGGCCACATTTCTGGCTCAATATAATCCGGGTAATTTTCATTCAAGAACATCCTTGTACTGTGGGAAGTGTGTGAGGGAGCACAATCCTGTTGGAAAGTGTAATCGTAACAGACATGTTCAATTTCTGGTAATAGATGCTGCAAGATTTGTTCTTGATACGTTTCTGAATTGAGTTTTAACCCAGCATCAACAAAAATCAGACGAGATTTTCTCAACATGGATACTGTAACAAAGACCATTACACCTTCTGAGAAATAACTTTTTTCAATCAAAAGATGCTCTAAAGGAATTTCTATCTCAAATTGTACAGGGTGATTCACTATATATTGACCCCCCTCTAACTCATACTATACAAGGTGTACAAAAAAAAGTTGAAGACAAAAGTTGTTTGGTTTATACTAAATTTTTTTAATTGAGCAGTATCATTTATACAGGGTATCCAAAAAGCTGTTCGCAGAACCCAACTTTGAAATTTCAAATGGAACACCCTGTATTTTATTTCATTTTTAGATTCTACGTAAAATCTTAGTCATATGTGTATGAGATATATTCATCTTTATCTCTTGTAGTTTTCGAGAAGAAAGCTGGTAAATATTGTGGAAAATCCAATATTTTGACCCCCTCTATCTCATTTTACACACGGTGTAGAAAAAAAAGTGTAAGAGAAAAGTTGTTTGGTTTATAATGAAATCGGGCCATATCATTTATACACGGATACAGGGTGTCCCAAAAGCAACGCCCAACTTTAAAGTTTTAAATAAGACACCCTGTATTTTATTTTATTTTCAGATTATACGTTAAATTCTGAGTCAAATCTATAACAAATAAATCTATCATATCTTTTGCCACTTTCTAGAAAATTCTGTTCAATTTTGTGAAAAAAACGAAATTCAGGATTTGTTTCTTGATAACCATATTGAATAAAGATTGCTTTGAAGCTTTTATTTAACTTGGATGCTGTGGTCAGCTTTTGAGACACCCCGACACCCCGTATGAACGATACTGCTAGAATTAAAAGATTAGTATAAATCAAACAACTTTTGCATACAACTTTTTTTTGTACACCTTGTATAAAATGTGTTAGAGGAGAGTCAAAATATTGTGAATTTTGTATTTTTCACAAAATTTAACAGTCTTTAACTCGAAAACGGTAAAAGATAATATAGATCTACCTTCTACAGTTTTGACTTAGAATTCAATGTAGAATCCAAAAACGAAATAAAATACAGGGCATCCCATTTGAAATTTCGAAGTTGTATGCTGTGGACAGCTTCTGGTACCCCCTGTATAAGTGATTTTGCTCAATTTAAAAAAATTAGTATAAACCAAACAACTTTTGTTTCAAACTTTTTTTTGTACACCTTGTTAAAAATGAGTTAGAGGGAGGGGCAGTATATTATAGTGAATCACTCTGTACGTCAGAATATACCCTATTATTTTGGGTATTTTTAGGTTGCCGTAAATAAAACATTTTTTCATCTGAAAACCATATTTTTCTGATGTCTTCGCGAGAGCAGAATCTTCGTAGTAGCAAATCACATCTTTCCAATCGTTTTTCTCTTACAATGGCAGTAAGTCTTTGACATTAAACTTCCGTAAATATTTTGAGATGGCAGTCTACTTTGATGATTCTTTGATTCTCTCCTACCACCTGCTGGGAGTTTGCGACAGGTGGAGTCGCTTGAGAAGGAAGGTCCTAGAAACAGCCACCATCCCCAGGAAAGAGTTGGGGTACCTGAGCTGGGATGGTCTGCTCCTATTTACGACAAGAACGGACCGGTTTGAGTAGTTGGGTTGACCAAGCGTGGATGGCGAAGAGGGCCACTAGGCCTACTTTGCTTCCCACCTTTACCATTACCATTAATGATTCTTCGAACTGACGTACGGGAAATCCTAGTTATTTTTGCGATTTTCCTAGTTCTAACAGATTGGCCAGGTTGCAAATTTCCTAAAACAACTCTTACTCTACCAATAATAGCTGGTAATTGATTATACTCAAATAGTCCCCTATACAACAAAGAATTCAACAACGTATTGGTATAACATTTTGTTTTCAGAATTAAGTCCTGACAATTTCGAGTGTTGTACGAATGAATGTCTTTAAAGTATTTGATTTTATCACAGATATATTCAGGTAACAGTTTATTCTTTATTTTAAATATAAATATATGGACATCAAACATAATTTTTTGTTTAACAGACAACATATTGGTTGCATCTAACATTAATTTAATAAGTGTATAACAGTTACATTTCAAGATCAGTCTCATAGCTCTATTTTGCACTCTTTGTATCATATCAGTCTTATACTTGGGTAGATTATATAACAGAGTGGTGCAGTATTGTAAATGTGGGGCCGCAATGGCATTATACAATATTCTTTTGGACTCTGCTGATAATGATTTGCCCACTCTTGTCAAAAATCCTACTTTCTTTGCATATTTTCTCAAAATATAGTTGGAATGTGCCTCAAAGTTTAAATGTTGGTCTAGAATGACTCCCAAGTATTTAATTTCACTTTGATTTTCTAATTTTGTATTATTGATAACAATATTTATATTGGTAACATCTACTTCGGACAATTTGGACTTTTTACCAAACACACAAAATTTTGACTTATCACTATTGAGACCTAACCTATTATCACAGAGCCAGTTGAAAAGATTATGTGATTCATTGTTTATGTCACGTATCATTTTTTCCATATCAGTGCCGACAATAGGTGTGTTTGTTATCCTCCACTAGTGCACACGAAACTGCACTTTTCTACCATGCGGCGTTTGTTATGCTGTTTGTGCAAGTAGTGTAGAGTGTTTGTTATATCAGGGTAGGTTGCCTATTACTGCACTCGCTACCCCAGGTCAAGAGGAGGTGTGACAAGTGCAGCGTAGTGTAGAATAGGGTAAGGAGCTTATTTCGTGTATTTTGTAAACAAACCATGTCTTAAAAACTGACTTATAATAAAGATAAACGAACAAAAAGGAAAATTTGTAGCGACGAATCAGTGTATATCTTATCAAATGAATTGAAATGGGTGATGAAAATAGTGAAAGTGAATATAAACAGTCATACGATAAAGACTAAGATCAAACATATGAAATCGTTTCATCCACTCAAGAGATACAATTAGAAAGATGCGAAACTGGTAAGCTGTGTATCCATTTATATTTTTTATTCTTATTCAATTTCTTTTTCTGCTTAGATTTGGAATTCGCAACACTTCTCATAAACTCTCAAAAATCAACATTAGCAGCAATCTCGATCATGATCCCAAGCCAAGCTGCAGTGGCTTATCTGGTAGAGCGATGCTAGCCTAAATCCAACCCAACCCAGAACTTTTGATAGAGTATTAACTAAATTGTAGATATCAAGATAATTCGTTGAATAAAGCTCTGCCAATGCGAAAATGCTTTTTGAATCCAATATCCGCATAGACAGGTACCAAAAGCACTACGTCTCAAAAAACTCTCTCTATACAGTTTTGCTTTTTTGCGGTAAAGTGTATTTAAAATATTATTACGGTTAAGCTGTCTTCAAAATCAGAACTTCTAGATGAGATTCATCATCATCGTCGCAAACTTCAGACAATAATATAGTCCCAAATATATAATACTTTATTTTACTTTTACTATACAAATCATCGATCGTTCACACAGTTGTTTTGTTTGTTTTTTTTTTAGGTTAGAATATCTGCACAAACGCGTTTGTTGAATCTCTTTTACACTGACAGCCATGACTTACACCAGCAGTCTGCACTACCCTACCCTACACCAAAATAACAAACACACCTAATATATAGCATAGTGTCGTCAGCAATTAGTCCTATTTGACACTTTTTCACAACATTCACCATGTCATTAATATACAGTAGGAATAATATAGGGCCCAGGACAGTCCCTTGAGGAACTCCTGATCTGACATCTATTGGCTCTGAGATACTATTTTTGAATTTAACATTTTGTTTCCTATTTGTTAAATATGATGTAGACCATGATAGAACAGTACCTGAGATTCCTAACAGTTTAAGCTTTTTGAGTAAAATGTATCTATCGATCGTTTCAAACGCTCTTCTTAAATGTAGAAAAACCAATAGGGCAAACTCGCTTTTATCAATACACTGGATAAAACTGTTACATATATCGACTAAAACAGACCGGACTTATTAGGAACTATTATTTGGTTTGTATCACAGTGGTCTAAAAGTTGTTCTTCCACACAACATTCCATCAGTTTCTCGTAGAAAGGAACTGAGCTGAACTGAATAGACCCATCGGTTTTCCTTAGATGTCTTAAGAACTTTCCTATCGTACTAATACTACTAATTTTTCTCAGGAAATTGATTTACAATTTTTCTTGCACCATAATTATATTTTTCACGGAAATATTTGATTAATATTCTGTCCTCTTTGCTTAAAAGTGGCATTATGAACTCACTTATTTACTTATCAAGCTGTAAATGTGAAACAAAATCCATGGCAACCTGAGCAGCCATGGCCTACTAAGTAAAATTGACATAAAAGAAATGATTCATAATATTTTACTCTAAGTTTAAATATTACTAAACTGTTTTCATAAATGTGTTATTTGTTAAAATGTTATTCAATAAAAAAATGGTATTTCGCGAATTCGGTAATTTCGGAAAATTTCCTTTTGACTGAAGTTTGTGTTAGATAAGTTTCAGTTGATGCAGAAAAGAGCTATGCGTGTTTTATTGAGATGTGATAGATACACGCCAGTGAACACTATGTTAAACGTTCTAGATATGTTATCAGTCCTGCAAAAAGTGACGTTCAATGTATCTGTGTTCATATTCGAGATCAAGAATAAAATGGTCTCCGACTATATCTGTTATAGAACAACGATATTTGAAACAGTTTATAATCATAATAAAAAGAAATAAGCATGATTTTATTTCAGTCAGTAAGTGTCATACAGATCAAATGTCCAGTTCTGTTTTGTACAAGGGTCTTCTTGAGTTCAATCGACTTCCATCAACTATGAAAGAGTGTGATAATATCGTGAAATTTAAAAAACTGATCAGAATGTACATTATGGAGAACGTGTGAAATGTCCACGCATTGTGATGAAAAGCCCTATTGCCCATGATCAACTTATACATCTTTATGTCTATATACCTCAGTTTTAAATCTTCTGTTTGAGAGTCCCTTTTACATTGTATCTGTTTTACAGATTTAATTTTAGATTTAATCTAGGATTTAACCTTTTTCACTTTCACTTTAATTTTATAACTTAGAACTCTGAAGAAAAACAACGTTATCCCGTGAAGACCGTAACGGTATACAAAAGAGCTATGTTATCGCTATAGACCGATAACTAGTGACTGTGTGTTGTCCAAGAGAACCGAAAGGACATTGAAAACCCGAATAGAGGACTTCTTGGTGATGAAAGTGGGGTATGATCCATATCAATATGGTTTTGTGGGGAATAGCAACACATTGAGTGCTACAACAGACTTCGTTAATTTTATTAGTCAGCAGTTGTATAATGAATGTTTTGTACTAGTTATTTATGTTGACCTTCAGAAGGCATTTGATGTTGTCGATCATGCTATTTTGCTTGGGAAATTGTACAATATGGGATTAAGAGGAAAGAGATTATCATTGATCAAGTCATATTTGAAAAATAGGAATCAATCAATAATAAACATCGAAATTTATGGTATGAAAATAAATAGAGTAGACTTAGCGAAATATCTAGGATTAGTGATCGATGGAAGATTGGATTGGAAGAATCAGGTAATTAGTATCCAGAACAAAATCGTCCCTATGATAGGAGCTATACATAGATGCTCACGATATCTAAATGAACAAAATCGGAGACTCATCTACAATTCCTTTGTACTACCAAACTTCCGATATCTTATTATATTTGGGGAAATGTATTATTTCTTTTAATTTAAAAAAAAAAGATATTATTCCTTTATAATAAGATCACTGTACAGCGTATACTAAATAAAGATATTATAATATAAAGATAATATATACAGGGTCCTTCATTAGTGCGTCGGGCAATCCTAGCGTGGTTATTTACAAAAGTAGAAAAAAAAGTTTTTTACAAAAGTTGTAGAATGTGACTTTATGCATATTTTAAAAATATTTTCAAACATACAGGGTGCGTCACAAAAGTATGGCACGAAAAAGTATGATTTTTTTAAATGGAGCCCCCTGTAATTGATATTTCAATTCTTTCTTCAATTTGGAACAAAAATTGTGCTACAACTAGTGTTCCTAAATTCAACCGTTATCGAGATATCGCGTTTTAAAAATGGCATTTTTGCAACTTTGGCATGCTATAAAACTCAAACTATTCAAGTTAGAGAAAAATGGATTGCACATTCCTATCTTAACTTTTCAAGAGCTATTCAAGGAGATTAAATCCATTATTGTGAAAAAATGTCAAAATGTGCCGAAAAAAGTTGACAGTTGACGTTACCTTCTATCCAAATGACAGAAGAGCTCTTGAAAAGTTAAGATAGGAAAGTGCAAACCATTTTCCTCTAACTTGAATAGTTTGAGTTTTATAGCATGCCAAAGTTGCAAAAATGCCATTTTTAAAACGCGATATCTCGATAACGGTTGAATTTAGGAACATTAGTTGTAGCACAATTTTTGTTCCAAATTGAAGAAAGAATTGAAATATCAATTAATATACAGGGGGTTCCATTTAAAAAAATCATACTTTTTCGTGCCATACTTTTGTGACGCACCCTGTATGTTTGAAAATATTTTTAAAATATGCATAAAGTCACATTCTACAACTTTTGTATAAAACTTTTTTTTCTACTTTTGTAAATAACCACGCTAGGATTGCCCGCCGCACTAATGAAGGACCCTGTATAAGTGTTCTGGATAGTTTATCTACCGAAAAAGCTTATAAGTACAATTTTAGCTAACACAGTTTTCATTTGCAGCTCATATGCACTGTTATATAATTTTTCTTATAAGTCCGACCCTGTACATTATTTTTGCTTTCAGATTTACAGTCATGTTAAGGACGTGTTAGGTTATTAGCCCTGAAAAAAAATTAATCGCTCAAAAAACAAAAAAAATATTTTCAATTGAAAAATGTGCTCATTTATTTCGGCCCACAGTGTAGACTGATATCATGTTTCTTTGATTAGATTTTTCCTGATGAAGCTCACAACTTGGAGCGAAAGCTTGAATAGGATTCAATATACACTTTAAAACAAGTCAAGTATTGGGGTGGCCCCACGAATTCTTGAAAGGAGGGAGCAATAAGATGTTGGACGCTCGTTTTAAAGTGTTTCTTGAATCTTATTTAAGTTTTCACTTTAAGTTGTAAGCTTCATCAGGAAGAATCTAATCAAAGAAACATGATAACACTCTACAATGTGATAGTAAATCTGAAAAAAATTACAGATGTTGCACATTACTCCTAGCCCTTGTATAAGGGCAGAGAAACATGGTGAGTATAAGGGATAGTGGTAATTCACAGTAAAATAGATAAAATCAAATCACTTTGGTTTGACGCCATGGTACTAACTTTAACAAAGGAAGTTTTTTTGGTTCAATCTCAACCACAAAAACAGTGTTTGGCAACAGACTGCCGTGTTGAACGTTTATTTGGTTTACAATTTATGTGGTGGAAAAAATTGTCTATTTAACTGTGAATTACCACTATCCCTTATACTCACCATGTATCTCTGCCCTTATACAAGGGCTAGGAGTACTGTGTAACAACTATCTGTAAGTTTTTTTTAGATTTACTTTTACTTTGTAGGCTGATATCATGTTCCTTTGATTAGATTTTTCCTGATGAAGCTTACAACTTAGAGCGAAAGATTGAATAAGATTCAGTATACACTTTAAAACGAGCTTCCAACATCTTATTGCTCCCTCCTTCCAAGAACTCGTGGGGCCATCCCAATAGTTAACCCTAACTGAGTAGTTACCAGTAGCCCCGTTACTGTCCTTCAGCTATATATATACAGTAGCAGCCAAAATTATAGCAACCGCCTAAAATTTGTTGAAACTTAAGTCCTGAATCAGTTGTCAAAGAAGTGGACATGCATTTGAAAACGTCATTCATTTGTCAGTTTACGTGTCCTGGCGATTTTTTTTCAAAGCAGTGCCTTTTTTTCATGTTCAAAAAAGGCTACTTTCCTATCTTTTTTCTGTGTAACTTTTGATAAAAATGACTAGCACCATTCAAAAAAGGGGCTGAAAATTTCCCCATTATTTAACAAAGTATAGTCAAGCTATACATTTTTGAGCTCGGCAAAAATGACCCATTTTTGACGAAATCATGAAAAATCAGTCATCTTTGCCAAGTTCAAAATTTCATAGCTTGACAATCCCTGTGGAGTTTTCAGGGAGCACATACTTTTTGCCCCTCTTTCGAATGATGCTAGTCATTTTTATCAAAAGTTACAGAAATAAAGTTAGAAAAGTAGCCTTTTTTTGAACATGAAAAAAGGCACTAAACAATGAAGTTTTTAAATGCACTATCACTTCTTTGATAACTGATGCAGGATTAAAGTTTCATCAAATTTTAGGAAGTTGCGATAATTTTGGCCGCTACTGTATATATATATAATCTAAAACCATTCAACCATACAATGTTGTAGAGCAGGTTTCTCACAAATTGTTTCCACTTTTTTCTGTCCTTCGCAATTTTTCCAACAGGTTATTCATTTTCTCTTTATTATTTCTCCCACAACTGTGTCCCATGTTTTTCGCGGTCTCCTTTCTTCGATGTTTTCGCGATTTCGCTTCCCATATTCTTCTAACTGTCTTAGTCTCTTTCATTCTGTGCAGGTGTCCCCACCAACCCAGTTGTCTTTCTTTTATGTATTGTAATGTTCATTTCACTTGCAGGTCTTCTCTTATTTTTGTTGTTCTTAACCTTTCTCTCTTGGTTACTCCCTCTCCTCTTCTCAGGTATTTCATTTCGACTGCCTGGATTTTACTTTTCTGACGTTCTGTTTCTGTTAGTACTCATGTTTCGCATCCGTAGGTTCGCACAGGTCTATGAATTGTTTTAAATATTTTTAAATATTTTCTTTTAACTCTCTGGAAATTTCCCTATTATTTAAAAATGTATTGGTCATCGAGTAGTATAGTTTCATTGTTTTCTCCATTTTGTTATTTATTTTAATTTCCTGTGTACCCTTTTCATCTATGTTCACTCCGAGGTATTGGAATGAATTCACCTGTTCTATTTCTATTCCACCAATTGCAATTGTCAATTCTTTTCTTTTTTCCCCTATTGTCATCACTCTGATTTTCTTTTCATTTATTTTCATTCCGTGTTCTTCTATGATTTTTTTTCCACAAATCATGGTTCTTTTGCAAGTTTTTTTCATTTTTTGTAATGATCGCTATGTCATCTGCGAATACACACTCAGATATGTCTACTCTTTGTGATCCTTATGTCCGATATTTAATTTTGCGCCTTGCTTTGAGCATTTCTTTATTATTTCGTCCATGTATATTATGAACAGCTCTGGGCTTGAACATGTATCAATTTAAGTGTCTTATGTTGGTTATAATTGAGTTGGTGTTATGTGCATAGATGTTTTGTATGATTCTAACCATCTTGTCTGTAATGCCGAATGCCTCTTTCTCTCAGCGTCTTCCATAGCTTCTTTATTGGAACTTTATCGAACGCTTTTTCTAGGTCTATCTATGAATGTCATGTTTATTGTTTTCTTTTCTTGTATTTCTTTTTGTGTGAGTTGGTTTATCGTGAATATATGGTCCTGTATGCTCCTCCCTTTTCTGAAGCCACTTTGAGCCGCTTGTAGTGTAGGTTCGGCTATTGTTCTCATTCTGTTTTCTATCATTTGTTCCGGAATTTCATTCCTGTACTTAGTAGTGTTATTCCTTTGTAGCTGTTGCAATCCTTGCTGTCTCTTTTCTTATGTATTGGTACTATTAGTGCTAACTGCCAATCTTTTGAAATTTCTTGTTTTCTCCACAATCTATTTAGCACTCTCAGTAGCATTTTTCTTCCTTTTTGTCCCATATTCTTCATCATTTCAGCCGTAGTTTTATCGTATCCTGGAGATTTTCCATTTTTTAGACTTTTCATTGCATCCTGTAGTTCTTTCATCTCTATTTCTCCCCCTACGTTTATATTCTCTTTTTTTGTTCCTTCTTGTGCTTCCGTCCTTTCTTCTCCCACTTCTTCTGCGTTAAGTAGTTCTTGGAAATATTCTTTCCACCTTTACATTTTTTCGTTTTATTCGATCAATATTTCGCTATTTTTATTTTTAATATAGTGTGTTACTTTTGTTTTCTGCTGTCTTGTAGTTTTGAGCATTTTGTAGAACAATTTTTGGTCCTCTCTGTTGCTTTTCTCTTTTTTTTTCCAAATTTTGTCCATTCGTCGTTTTTCGCTTCTTTTACCAGTTTTTTCACATTTTTCTTTTGCTTTTTATATAATATGTCGTATTTTCCAGTTGTTCTGTTGTTAAGGTATTGTTTCCATGCCTTCTTTTTTTGTGTCTTTATTTCCCCTGTCCACCATGCTGTTTGTTTTTTGCTACTATTTTTGTTGCATACTCCGCAAATTTGCTTAGCTGATTCAATAAGTATTTCCTCAAGTTTCTCCCATAGTTCATCTCCTTCTTTGTCTATGTCTTTCAGATTTTCTTTTTTTTCTGTCACTAGTGCTTCGTATTCGTTGGCTGTTTCTCAATTTCTTAGTTTATATGTTTTTATGGATTCATGTTTTATTTGTTTAACTTCTCTTTCTTTTCTTTGCGCATGTTTTTGGCTTTCTCTTCCTTTATTTTGGCAATCACTATATAGTGGTCACTACCTATTTCAGGTCCTCTTCTTGCTTTTGCATCATTCACACGTTTTCTTGTTTTGTTTTCCACCAGGATGTAATCAATTATCGATTTTTCTTCCGTGCTTTTCATTTCTCTTGTGTATTTGTTTATGACTTTATGTTCGAAAAATGTGTTGGTGATCATCAAATCGTGTATCCTGTAGAAATCTAGCGTTCTTTTTCCGTTTTCATTCCGAATACTTTCTCCATGTATTCCAATTAGTACCTTTTATTGATTTTTATGTAACATAACCTCACTGCGATAATCTTTCAGATTGAATAACCCCTTGATAATGACCGAGAAGGTCGAAACGCGTCGGGTCTAATATCATTAAAAAAATTTTGAAGTGAACAAGGACCTTTCATTCTCTACACCTGATCACATTCCAATTATGTTTTCATTTGCTTCATCGTTTTTTCCTTCTCTGCTGTTGAAATCTCCTAGGATAAATATTCTTCATTTTGTCTTTTCCAACGCTATCGTAAGTTCTTCCCAAAATTTGTCTTTGTTTTCTGCTTTGTCATCTTCGTTTGGTTCATGAACTACTATAATTGTTTCTTTTGTTTTCGAATTCTTATCTTTCATTTCTATTTTTAATATTCTCTCCGATATTGCTTCCCAGCTGTGTATGTTCATTTCTAATCTCCTGTGTGTAATGCATCCCACTACCGCTGAGCTCTTCTACTCCACTGGTTATAAGTGTATGGCCTTTATTCTTTTTTATCGCTCCTCGCGTCCTCCTTTTTATCTTTGTTATTGCTAGCATTTCCAATTCCATCTTTTCGAATTCTTCTTCTAGTTCTATTTCTTTGCCTGCTATACTCCTGATATTCCATGTTCCTTTTCTTATTTTGTTACTTTTGTTCTTGTTCATCTGTCCTTCCGTTGTTTGCTCCATATTCGTAATTGAGTCATAGTCGTATACATATTTTGTATTAGCTACTTTTAAGTGCAATATTTAATTAGTTTTTTGCTTTTCTGTAGTCAAACTCTCCTCCTAATTTTTCTTCTTTTTTGTTCCAATTTCGTATTTTTCCGCTTACAATCAGTCTCTTGTAGCCTACTTCTGCTTGCTTCCCTTCAATTATTTCTTCCCTTGCTATTTCACGTATCTCTTTTTGTATTCCAAGTTCTTTTTGGGTAAGTTCTGAATCTGTGTATATTTTTTCTGCATAGTTTCTTCTTGTTTTTTACGATGTCTAAATTATCAGAAAAACTTTCTGTCTCTACTACGAAGGCGTTGTCTCCTATTGTCTTTGTATTTCGTAGCTTAACCTTGACATTGACTTCTTTATCCAAAAAATCTTCCATCGCTTATCAGCTTGTCATCAGTCATCTCTATTTTATTCCTATTATTATCAGATTTTTTCCTTTTACTCTCCCTTTCCATTTTTTTCGATTTTTTTATGTAAGTTCTTCATTTCTTTCTTTATTTCAATGTTGTCCTTCTTTAGTTCTGTTATTTGTTTTTGATTTTGTCTCGCTTCTCTTCTCATTTCTATTATTTCATCGAGCATTTCGCCGTTTGGGGTTTTGAGTTCTCTAATCATCGTAATCATGGTTTTTTCTCCACTTTCCCCTCTATCGAAGTTGAATTTAGGTGATATTCTTCTGGATATCTTCTTTTTCGCGTACATTTCATCTAACTGGTCTCTTTTTCTCTTGAACTCTTTTTCTGTATCCTTTCCGCTTTCTAGCGGCATTTTTAAAGATATATTTTATCACCCGTAACTGCTGGTAGTGACAATAGAATCTCTTTTAGTCCAGCTCTGTGTTTGCCCGTACCGTATTGTGTGTTGCCTACCTACAGCAACCCGCTTCGTCAGCTAAGATCTCAATGGGGTTATGTATATTCTCCCAGCGAAGTGTGTGTTAGAAAAGAGAGGTTCCAAATCATACATACCTGAATCCTATACATGCTGCAAGGAAGTGGTTAGAGGCATCGGTCCAGCTACTACGGAAAATGATCTGATACAGGATGGGAAAGAAAAGTGAAGAACTTGAATGCGTAGAGATTAATTGGAAGGATTCACGATGTGCGTAACCTTTGAGGGGAACAATCTACCGACGGAGATGTGCTATTTGGGCACAAGGTACGAGGTACGAGGTTGCTATGTACGTCAAACCAGTCATTATGTGCTTCAACTGCCTAAGATTTGGACACACGCGACAACAATGTAGAAGCTCGCTCAGATGCCTCAGATGTGGTGGTAAACATAGGGCCACGGAATGCGATGAAATAGTTAAATGTGTTCACTGTGCAGGTGCACACAAAGCAAATGATGAAACTGTATGCACAGAATTCACGGGACAAAAAAATATTAACGAAGAGATGGCTTTTAACAAATTAAGCTTTTTCGAAGAAGCTAAAAAGTTCCCTCCCCCTTGATGAGAAAACAACGACCTACATCTGGAGTCAGACAACCCACGAATTTTCCACCAACTCTGAATCTATCGAATATCCCGGCAAGAAGCCAGCAACCAAATAATAGTTACAGGAATGCAGTGATAAATGAACCACCAAGTCCCGTATACAGAACGACCGACTACGGGGCCAACAAACAAAAAAGAATCGACATATCCCAACAAAATAAAGGATACGATGAAGAAACGCACAGGAATCTCCTATTTACTCAGCCTTCTAGATCAAGATCGTCTAATTCAATCAACTGGGAGACTCAGCAGGAAAGAATTGAGGAGGAAGCGCCTTTCTTCCCTAAGGACGAATGGGGTGAAGTCAGATTGGAGGAAGTTACGCAACTGGTAAATGAATTACCCAATCACTTTGGCTCAATCAGAACTTTTCTTCAACGCTTGATATCCCGATCTAGTCATAGTGCTCATTATAAGCCCACTCCTGTGGTCTCTGGTTTATAAATAAATCTCAATTTTTTCGCAAACAACTGGAATGTTCAATATCACACGTTGGAAAATTAGAGGTTTCTATTCAAATAAGGACACGTTAATCAACATAATCAGAGACCTCGACATCGACATAGTGGCCCTCAGTGAAACTCTTATGAATCCACACAAAACTATGAGCCTACCGGGATTCTCTATAATAAGACAAGATAGATTAGATGGCTGGGGGGGCTTAGCATTCATAATCAGAAATGGTTTACGTTACAAGGCTATGAGCCTTGACCATATTAACACCCTTGGAAACTGGCAGGTAATGGCCCTTGAATTAAATGAAATTGTCATTTTTAGCACTTATGTTCCTCCAAACGTTCCATCAAACCCAGATATTTTATCACAGATTGTGGGATCCACTAACAAGCCATATATGTTAATAGGTGACTTCAACGCTCAAAATGTATTTTGGGGATCGAGTGCAAGTATTAGGAGCGGACATATTTTGTTGAACTTTGCTGAGGCCAGGGATTTGGTTATATTGAACAACGGTACGGCCACTCGGTTGACACCTCCTGGAAGTAAGGTCAGTGTTCCAGACGTAGCCATGGTGTCGCAAGCCCTCTCATCCCGTTTAAAGTGGTCAGTTATAGATGCAGGTATAAGCGATCATTTCCCATGCTTGTGTGCATTCATAGGAACTGGTCAGACACCCAAAATCAAGAAGGTACCTAGATACAACATTAAAGCAGCAAACTGGCTTAACTACAAGTTATCAATCCAGAACAGCCTCACTGAAACTCCACCTACCTCCTATGAGGATTCCGAAAGAATTATTTTAAATGGTGCCAATGAACACATACCTCTCAAAAAAACGTTTAATAGAACCAAACCTCAACATTGCTGGTGGGATGATGAATGTTCCAGGGCCATAAAAAGAAAGAGACAAGCGTTTTCCAAGCTGAAGGAGCATTTCACAATGGAAAACTATGTGGATATAAAAAAGACAAGAGCTTATACTAGGAAAATTCTTCGAGAAAAACGTCGGCAGGGCTTCATCAAATTCTGTACGGATCTCAACCGGGACACACCAAATGGAGAAGTGTGGAATTCTGTCAGGCGCTTCAACAACGGAATCAACCCACAAAATCATGGAACAACTTCAAATACTAATAGAGCCCATGATATTTTATATGACTTGACCCCTGGATAACATCTCAATACCAGAGCTACATGGTGACACGGAAGAAGGGGCCTCTTCCTTTTACTTGCCAAGAAATCAAAACAATACTAGAAAACAAAGATAAGGACACCTTGCTTGGTCTGGACCTCATCCCATACTCCTTTATGAAGAATCTACCAGAAACGGCTACACATTATCTGGTTGAAACCTTCAATGAACTGCTGAACGAGGAACAGTGTGTGGTTCCGGAAGCTTGGAAAAAGTATGTGGTCGTGCCTATTCCGAAACCGAACAAGAACCTTGATATCCCATCAGGATGGAGACCCATTGCTATGGCCTCGTGTATATTGAAGACCCTGGAATCCATTATCAAGGGGAGGGTGGACCATCATCTGGAAAAAACCTCTAGAATGTACCCGTGGCAATCTGCTTTCCGCCGTGGAAGAGCAGTGTTTGATGATATATCGGCGATTTTCACAGCCGTCAACGTAAGTTTTGCCAGATTGCAAAAAACTGTGATGGTTCTGATTGACTTATCTTCAGCATATGACAATGTAAATCTGAATTTGATGAGGCTGAAATTGCAAAGATATGGAGTACCGCTAAATCTGTCTTGACTTATTATCAACCTGCTGATTGGTCGTAAGATATATGTTCGAGACCCTTTGAGCGGAGCTCTGATTGGACCAAACACTGCAAACAAAGGACTTCCCCAAGGATCGTCAACAAGTCCCACTCTGTTCAACCTCTACTGTGACGATTTGAAGCACATTATACCTGCGGATGTTACCCTACTTCAATTTGCAGACGACACTGCACTTTTATGTAGTGCTCAGGATGCTCACACCTCTGTACTTAAATTGAACGAAACTATCTGTAATCTTGTGGAATGGCTTGAGGCCCACAATTTGCAAATTTCACCCCAAAAATCTAAAGTTATCATCTTTCACAGAGGGAATCGAGTGAAGTGTCCTGTTAGGAAACACTGACATACCTTTCGACCAGCAGATTAAATACCTGGTACTGTTGGACGCCAGTTGGAGATTTCAACCTATGATTCAACACATGATCACCAGAGCTAAATGGAGAATCAATGCCATGAGAGCCCTGTGTGGAACGTGGTGGGGTGAACATCCATCGATCCAATTGATGTTCTACAAGGCTTATGTTAGACCACAACTTGACTATGGAAGCATTTTTATCTGTAACACACCGGAATGCATTCTTATTCAGCTGGACAGAGTACAGCTTCAAGCTCTAAGAACTGCACTTGGTTTGATGAAATCTACACCTACGAATATTATACTGGCAGAAAGTGGCGAGTTGCCTATGAGAAAGAGAATGATTTGGTTGGCTGCAAGATATCTTGTGAGAGTATTCAGTGTGGATGACCACCCAGTAGCTCCTTTAATCCTAAAACTATACGAAAGCGTCAATACGGAAGATCATTATTGGAGTGATGAAAAGAATGTTCCTCTTGTGGAGGGCTTTGAAGAAACGTCAATATTTCTACCAAAAATCATAAGGTATGCCAAATGTCCATACTTTTTGATTGACTGGAAAATTCACACGAGTTATATATCTTTTACCAAGGCTAAAAATAGGAGATTTGGAGCACTTTTTTACATTCTGTATTTTCAACTATATTAATATCGATAACTTTCATCGCAAATTCGGTAGAACAGTTCAAGAAAACCCTCTCACTCTTCATAAAATTCTATTTCCGAAACGTCTCTCCGTAGACCATGTCAGATTGGTCATGTCCTTTTTGCTTGAGGCTGGTATTAAGCTTTGAATGCTGCTTTCGCATGGCTTGTATGGCTTAGTGTTTCTTTTTTTTTTGTTTTGGCAAGCACTCTCTCAATAACTTGACCTTTACCACCGAACAAATAACATATAGAAGGTTCACTCTCACAAGCGCGCGAAACCGAACCGACAATTACCGAAGTTCCCAACACCTTGCCCCATTCACCCGCTGGGGGAATTTCAAAGAAATCATCGACGAACGTATCAGTTTATTATAAGAAGCCCTGTTAGTGTCGTTTTATACGAGGTGGTCGCGTTACGTATATGGTTTTATGATGGTGGGACGTTGGGTATTTGCCCGTTTTTCAGAAAATGGTTAAAATAGAAGCTTATCTATATGATCATAAATCATTTGGCAAATTCAAAAAAATTCCTAGATATATATTTTAAGCAAAAACTGCCGTTTAAATTCAAATGCCAAGAATCGCCGCCAAAACATGTTTGGCGTCACAACACATATATGCCACCGTGCAATCCTTGACAAATCCTTCTCTGGCCATTCACAATCTGAAACACAAACGAGTCAAACGACTATTCGCCAAGCAGAATAACTGGTTAACAATAACTGAAAATATAATGATATAATCACTATTTTTCGAACCGATCACTGAAATCTAATGATCATCAGCTGATGATGTTGACAAACATAAACGACAAACGACGTGAAAGTGGCTTCGGACAGGAGTAGTCGATAATCCGAGCTTCATCTGTGAGTGCGCATCGTTGCCAAGTTGTATATTAGATCTTTTTTCAACCTATTAGGTATACATTTTGCGAAGGCGGAAAATTTTGAATATTGAATATGGGCATATTCGAAACTCAAACTCAAAACTAACATGAAAAAATAACGTCTTTCACCTCAGTCGTCGTTTCGCGTTCCGTTTAAATTACACCAAATATGTGAGTTTTCATTGTTTGATTATTTAAAACTGGCCGTATAAATACGGCTTCTGTAGATCAGAATATTAATTAAGGAACTAATTCCAATTATTAATAGATCTGTAATTTGCTTCATTTGAAATTTATGGCAAATACCCAGCCACGTTTTGAGATTTTTTTTTAAACTTGTTATGTTTTTCAATTAAAAATCTTTAATAAGCCAAAGAAAATTGAAACTCGTCCCGCCATAACTGTTGTTAGTTGTAACTGTCAAAAATTCAAGCAATCAAAACGCGGCAATAATAACGTCCATGCGAGGACCCACCATCACTGTCACCACCTGCTGTCAACGCTGTCCTGTTCATGTCGTGTTGTTATTTTGATACATTGAAATAAATACATTTCAATTTTCAATGTTTTGAATAGAGTGGTTTGGTGAATGAGTATTCTTTAATAATGTCTAAAATTTTTGTGGTAGCCACTTGCTACACACAAAAAGGAGAGTTAGTAAGATTTTGGAAACCCATTTGGGTGACATAATATCAATATGCCGAGTTTAGCGAGAGTATATGTGATAATTATTGATCAAACCGTAATTTTTGTGTATAAGTTATTACAGTTAAATGCATGAATACGGACTACAGTGTTTACTGAAAACATTGTCTCAATAAATAAAAATAGCAAATTTTAAATAAAAAATGTCTTCATGGGAGCTATGATTGAACCTTTACGTTGACTTAACGTATCTGTTATTGTTTACTCATGAAAATTCCATTTTCGACCGAAGACTTTTACAATCATTATCATATTAATTGTGATAGTTTCGCTAACCTAAAATATCTTCGGTGTCTGTGTTTCCTGTGGATATCCTTTGTTTTTCGACAATAATTTTCTTTATGTTGTTTTGTGACTGATTCTCAATAAATACAGCGTGTCCCAAAAAGTTGTATACCTACATACAGTGTGACCCATTTGTTTTCGGGTCACCCTGAAAAAAAAATATTGATAATTGACCGATTTGGCTCGTTTTTTTTAGATTGTAGAGCTTGACAAACTGTATCTTCTCACCAAACATGACCTCGTTCATACAAAATCCAAAGCTTACTTTACAGTTTCCATGTGCAAAATTTTGATAAACCATCTTTGCAATTTTTTTAGAAAAAAATCTATGCACGCCACTGGATTTGGCATCCCTCAAAACGGGCTCATACCAAATTTTACCGACATGCTTTTTTCTTAATTTATCATTTTTTTTTTAAATTTGGGTCTGTGGTGAAATCAAATTACTCAAATACCGAATGTAATTTTCGAGGTAATTTTAAATATTCGCAAAAGAAATGATGGGTGTATTGAAGAAAATGGTTGCTTGGTTGAAATTGCGTTAGAACTTGGTTGTTTTTGCATGGCCAACTGTGAAGTTTTCACAATAAATTAATAAGCTATTTTTCTTCTACGAAATGGTTACTTACTAAAAGTGTTCGTCCAACAAGATTCATTCATCGAATTTGTCAAAATGTTTTCATCAAACAAGCTAAGAGATTCTGAAAACAACATTTTCACGGCCCTTTCGCATCTTTTGCTTTTGGATGATTCCAAACAAAATGTAATATTCAGAAAAAATTATCGTTTTCATGATGTTATTCGACAAAAAAAAAATATATACCTACCTACCTAATCTCAGATCATCGAGAAAATCTAAATAAATGTCACTTTTCGATCTTCAAATCATCCGCGAAAATCATTAATCGAACAAAAGCCTTGATTATTCATCAGCATTTCCGATACTAACCCAAACCAACCCCTATCCATCCAAAATAATATGAGATCTGCAATAAAACGAAAAAACCACACCTCATAAATTATCTTCACAGCAGTTATTCATCACAGAACTTAAGGAGTAACCCTCGTAAAGCTCGGCACGTATGCTCGATGCTAAGAAAACGATGTGCTCCCGAATGACCCGTCTTTTGATGCTTTTGATTATGCTACTTTACGTAGAGTGAACCTTCTATATGTTATTTGTTCGGTGCCTTTACCAACTACTGGGTATGAAACATTCCAGATTCGTCTCTCAGACGAACCTAGTGGGAAAACATAGATCAACACCTAAAGAAGGGACTTTGGCTGGATAACCCTGGTAGTTAAGGCCACCCAAACCAAAGAAAGAAGAAGAAGAAGAAGCATGTGTTGTTCAATTTATTGTTTACGACTCTGCTTACTGCGATGTGTTATGTCACAGCTGCATCATATAATTTTTTTATTATTGAGTAGTATAAAAGTTATTTGATAAAACCGATTTTCAGCGGCGTCCTTTAGGGGGCTATAAACATGAATTCGGAGATGCTTCGTTACAGAGCTACAGGGTTTTGAAGTTTTATTATTGTATTTTTGTTTTTTCCAAGTAATGCAATGATGATATTTTGGTAAAAATTGGTGTTTAGGAGTTTCTTGTCATGCGAAATTCGAATTAGATCTTAGTATGGCTCTAACTTGTAGAGGGCGCCACCTACAGTTATTTCTCCTGTTATGTACAGCCATAACTTTTTTGGACGTCTCATCATTTTTACGCAGAAAAAGTTAACTTGTTAAAAGTTACTACGGGCAACCATTTTAGAGATATTTGGATTTGAAATAATGAATACATGTCATTATGAAATTATGGCGAAGGTAATCTGCTAGAAGTTATACAATATTTCGTATGATTACTTCATATTTGCAGTAAAAAAGGTAAAATTTAACTAGTGTGTACTGTAAACAACTCTTATCCAAATATTATCAAAACAAAAAAATTAAAAAAAAGCGAAAAAAAACTTCAACACCCTATTGTAACTCTTAAACAAACCATTCGCGGACACACGTTTATGGAAAGTTTTCTTCTTATTTTGAAGCAGGGAAACTCATGTTCATTTTTTTTTGCTGTAATCGAACACCCTGCTTTATCATAATTTCAAAATCACGTGTATTCATTATTTAAAATCCAAATATCTCGAGAATGGTTGCACGTGGCGACTTTTAACAGGTATGCTTTTTTTGCGTAAAATTGATGAAGAAATTTGTTTTTTCACATAAAGATGTAATACAAGTACAAGCAAAAAAGTTATGTAGGTTAATGATAGGACAAATAAGTGTAGGTAGCGCCCTCTACAAGTTGGAGCCATACTAAGGTCAAATTTTAATTTCGCATGAGAAGAAACTCCCAAACGCCAATTTTCATCAAAATATCGACATTGGTTCAAATATTATAATTTGTAAAAGACAAAAATAAAACTCAAAACACCCCGTGGCTCTGTAACGAAGCATTTCAAGACACATGTTTATAGGACGTGTTCTCCTTGCTTTTTAGTGGAAAAACTTATCCCGAATATCTTCGCAATATTAATGAAACACCCTAAATATCCGCAGGGAGGGCCTCTAGGGAAAAAAGTATAGAAACTTATAACCTTATTTTTTCCATGTTCTATCTGCATCCGAGAGATTTCCCACATTTTCTCGGACACTCTGTATACACGACACTTGCTCAAGATAAATTCACTTATCAAAATATCACTAAGTTCTGAGGATTTTTCATAATATGAGTGTTATCAAATATGAACACAATGAATGTTTTACCTGGAATAGATCTAGGTGGACTCGACCTACTCTGGAGACCTCTTTGAAGACGCTGACATTCTTGCTGTGGAGTGGATTGGACTGTTTTCGAACCACTGGTTGAGCCTTCGCTTCCTCTTCTCACAGGAGAAAATCTTTCCACTGACTTTTGTTCTCGACCTGAAGAAGTTGCATCATGTAAGTACAAGCTGATCGATAAATATACTCGAAGTGTAAATGTTTGCTCACAAAGAAAGCACCTCAAAAAAATATTGCATGATTGAACAAAAATAATTACTTCAATATTCTTCCATTAAGTAATTGAAGTCAACTTTCCAGTGATCTTGAATCTGTGACTTATAACATCACCTACCTATTTCTTGCACAGTTGCCAACTGTGGGCGAACATGTCTGCTGTGCTTCCTCTGGGGCAAAATGGAAGTGGGCAAATAATTACGGTTCATGCGCGCTTCGACTTCCATCACAACCTCAGGTGGAATAACTAGATATACGACAAAGTGCATGCAAAACAATAAATAGACACACAAAATAAAGAAAGCAAAATAAAAATACAAGTCAACGCAAAATTGTGATTATTGTCAAAGTTTAATAGGCATCAACATTATCATGCGATTTACAACTCTCGAATTACGTGTCGTTACTCTAAAACTAGCGTGAAATACTAGACTGAGATTTACCGGTTCTACGAAAACAAGTTAAACTTGTGAATGAGAAATATATTTAATTTGAGAATGTCCTTCGAGAAGCTTCGTAGATTGGTACAGCTGACTTAGGTTTTGTACAGGGTGTTCCTAACTATAATATTTTATGCACGGTATTCGTATAATTTTCCATAATCATATGTCCACAAACACCTCGCTACCGATCTACAGGGTTACATGATTTTTTCAGGTCATGCATCCTATTCGTATAATTTTCCATAATCATATGTCCACAAACACCTCGCTACCGATCTACAGGGTTACATGATTTTTTCAGGTCATGCCTCCTTGACAGCGCCGCATCTACGCATGGGCTTTATGGGCTTCAGCCCTGGGCCCCCTAGCTCTGGAGGCTCCAAAAACCCCGAATTAGTTGTGATAGATATAATATAAAGAAGAAAAAATTTTGTCAAATCGAACAATTCGGTTGAAGGCAAGGTACCTAACATACAATCAAATTATGAATAAATTGCATCGAGTTCTGTAGAATACGACGAAATCGTACAACGCTCTAGTATCGTGAGTGGGCCGCTTTCACCGTGCTTTAACGCGTTTGACGTTTGGTGTGATGTGATGTGTGTGATTGTGATGAACAAATGAAAGAATTTGCTGCACAAAACTGTAGAAGAGTATAAACTATGTGATATGTACTATATACATTTTGTGTTTTGATTATTTCGTTAATTTTATTTAATATTTGTGTTTATTGAGAATTTATGAGCTTAAGTTATTGTTCACCTCGTTGTTCACCGTGGATCAAGATTATAGTACCTGCCTATTTTTTATTGTTTCCTAATGATAAAGATGTATTTTATTTAACTGTTTGAATTAAGAATGATTTCGTTTTTCAATGTTTTGATTTTCACACATCAAATATTTTTCCAGAAAAAAATCAAGTATTCGAATAATTCGGGGCCCCCCCAAATGTCATTAGCCCAGGGCCTCCGAAGAGCACGGTCCGGCGCTGCTCCTTGATGTTTTTTGCAAAGCGCCGCTGGTAGATTCTAAAATACATTATCATTCTTATATCTTATTTGGATCCATTTTATCCTCTTTTCATTGAAAAATTCTATTAGGCTTTATTCAGATAATTTCTTGTTTTATTGATCTTGACATTTTATTCTTGCCTGGTTTTATTGTTACTATGTTAAAAGTCATTAAAATTTTAGAATCTACCAGCGGCATACCTCAAAAAATTTGAGCGGGATAAAAAAGTAAAAAAACTAAAGAAAAATTGGAATTTCAACATCGGTCAAGCAGCGTTTGTGGACCAATGTATATTCGAAATTTTATTCAAAAAATTAATCCAAAGAATAACCTTCTGTTGGTAGGTACATATTTAGGAAGGCCCTGTGTGAAGCTAATTTGAAAATATCACTTGAAACAGTGATCCATCAAACATTCGTTTTTGTAATGTTCACTTTCCACCGAAAAAAACATTTGTAATTATTTGAAATAATGCATTAAGATGCTTTTTAATGTTTCGCAGAAACTTCAATTTCTTGAGATATAAAAAATGAAATACCACAATCATGTTTAAATTTGTCACATCAAAAAACTTCTTGGTGAACTGGGATTACTTCACAATAGAAAAAAGCACTTTAATGAA
Organism: Orchestes rusci; assembly: GCA_958502075.1. NCBI lineage: Eukaryota > Metazoa > Arthropoda > Insecta > Coleoptera > Curculionidae > Orchestes > Orchestes rusci. The sequence continues at coordinate 72,135,311 of OY293303.1, forward strand.
GCCGAACTATACTTGGATACTGCGTGTTTATTGTGAGGTTCATACCTGGTGGTCTCTCCATGACGGTGAGTAGGCCAGTCCTTCGAGTTCGACTACTGGGACTAGAGCCGTTTTGTATGGAATGTACATCTTCAGTATTTGCCATAGTATGCCGTTTAGCATTTCCCCTGCCTTGTAAATACCTGAATAGAAATGATAAAGGAAACATTAAACTTTTGTTATACAGGGTGTTTCATCAATATTGCGAACAAATTCAGGGGAAGTTTTCCCGCTTGAAAATGAGAAGAAAACTTCCTATAAGCATGTGTCCGGAAATGCTACATTACAGAGCTACAGGGTGTTGAAGTTTTATTTTTAATTTTGTTTTTTCTAAAGAGTATTTCCACTAATTTCGATCTTCTGATGAAAATTGGTGTTTGGGGGTTTTTGTCAAATTCGAATTCTATCTAAGTATGGCTCTAGCTTGTAGAGGGCGCTACCTACACTTATTTTTCCTATTATTAACAGCCGAAACTTTTTTGGACGTACCTGTATTATATTTTCAAGTCAAAAATCAGATTCGCTTATCATTTTAACGCAGAAAAATTATACTTGTTGGAAGTCGCTGAGTGCCACCATTCTAGAGATATTTGGATTTAAAATAAAAAATACATGTGATTTTGGGATCATGGTCAAGCAAGGTCTTGCATTTTTTTTGAGAAAAAAATCAGGATGTGTCTCCCTCGTTAAAAATAAGAAGAAAACTTTCCATAAACATGTATCCGGAAATGCTCCGTTACAAAGCTACAGGGTGTTGAATTTTTTTATTTTTCATTTTTTCTATTTTTCATTTTTTCTATTTTTCATTTTTTTATAATATTTCGATAAAAATGTATGCTTACATAATTCATTAGTTGAATTTTATCTTTTTACTAAAGATATGTAGCAATTATACGAAATATTTCATCACTTTACCTCCGCCATTATTTCAATATCGGATGTATTTATTATTATTTCAAATCCGAATATCTCGAGAATGGTTGCCTGTAGCGATTTTTAACAAGTATACTTCTTCTGCGTAGAAAATACAAATAGATCTGTTCTGTTGTAAAAAAATATTAGAGGGGTACGTCCAAAAGAGTTATGGCTGTTAATAATTGTAAACAAGTTAGAGCCATACTAAGATCAAATTCGAATTTCGCACGACAAAAAAACCCCTAAACACCCATTTTTATCAAAATATCGACATTGCTTCAAATATTATTAAGAAAAAACAAAAATAAAAATAAAACTTCAACACCCTGTAGCTCTGTAATGAAGCATTTCCGGATACGTGTTGATAAGAAGTTTTCTTCATATTTTCAGGCAGGGAAACTCATTCTGAATTTTTTTGCAATATTAATGAAACACCCTGTAGATGTTCGATGCATGTGATTTATTCTGAATAGTTTGTATTTGTGTTGGTACTCGACATTCTGTACGGAAGTTATCGATGTGTTTTTTTTAAGACTTCATTAACGCAGTTTTTAAGCTTTGTATTATAAAGAAAATGATATTATACTGGTTTGAATTAAGGCATTGTATTTCTGGGAATCCTCAAACCACTTGTTCATGCTACTCATATTGAAACTATAGAAAAAACTCAAATTACATTTTACTAACAGTTTTAGTACAATTCGCGCCAGACCACAAGTAAAGGTTGATTCATCTAGACCTTTTTTTAAATTGTTAATAAAACACATACAATGGAATTGGATGGCGGAATCTTTACCATGACCTGGAAGCAGCCAATTATAGATTCATTATTATTATTATCATTGACTGCTTCCTTACCACTTCTCCCACCACTTGAAAAAAAGCGTTATGAAATATTCTGAAAGCTCTTCATTAACTTTTTACAGCTCTTTATAGTAGAGCAATTAGAAGAAAAAAAAGTTGTAAAACTCAATATTCACGAGAAAAAATTGACATTGTCCCTTGAGAAAGAAAAAAAAAAAGATGAATTAAATATTTATTTTTGTAACAACAGGTACTAACACAACTTTCGTTTTAACTCTTCTATCTCTAACACAAACTCAATTTGCTTCTTCTTTTTCCACAATAGATAGGGTACGTAGATCGGGGTTACTTTGGCACCTACGTTTTTTTATTATTATAAAAGGTTTTTCAACATTTTTCTCTTTGTAACAAGCGTATAACAAAGAGAATCTTCAAAAAAAAATCCCTTAAAATAAAAAAAAACGCGTGTGCCAAAATAACCCCCGAAGGCCAAACACAAATTTTATTCCGAAGTTGGACCATTTAGAAAATGTTGGCTTAGATTAATAACGACAAAAGAAAAGACACTGTAAATCATGTAATTTCTCCTTGGAAATTGGAAAATTTTTCTGGTGAAAGGACTTCAGAACAGATTTTTTCTCTTTACATTGAATGTCTTGAATTCCCCAGTAGACTCCAAGCTGTCTTTGCATAGATTATCACCTTTCCGATTTTTCAATTATAGTGTAGCTATTGGCGATTCAAACAGCTCAAGCAGCGCCACAGCGGAACGCGCGACAACTTTCGAGAGCGTGACAACTGCATCTTATTCATAGCCCATATTAGGTTTTCGCGCGTGAATTTATATTTGTTGTTCGTATCAGTCGAGTGTTTCGTATCGGCAGAGTGTTGTCAATTGAGAAATAGCGCCTCTAATGAACTGGAACATTTATTGGACGCTCTGAATGGATTTGACCGGCCTCTTCGTGAAGGAAGATTAGCTGTGGAAAATTTAGTGTGTGTCGGGTTTCGATCAAGTTTTTTTACGACGTGGGTCCTTTGAAAAATTATGATTATGATTGTCTTCTCATTGCAGAGAGGTACGCGACAACTATGCCTATTACGAGGTTTCTTTGGATATCGGCGAACATACGTATGATCTTCCATTGTTGATGATGATTTTTATCACCAATATCGGTGAGATCTTTCAATCAATTAAATATATATGTCACAGTAAAACCTGGTAATCAACAAAAGCTAACTGTTACTAGGAAAAGTGAGCTTTTCCTGATTTAGAAACATTTAGCTAGTGAAAGTTGAATTCGATCGACTTCATCATACTTTTACTAGTAATTGTTAGCATTCACGTAACTTTTCTAGTGAAAGCTGTTAAACTGAAAATTATTATCGTCATTATAAATATCCTTTTTGGTCCGAGTTGGAATTCGCCTCGGAATTCGCCGACATATTAGACGCTCTGGAAAATACGAGAGTTATGAATCGCAGGTGTACAATGTGAACATTGTTCAGATACCGTATTATAGAAAATACTTAAGTATTCTCAGTAGAGGTTAGTCTGGGTTCGCTTGGGTTAGTTTGGGTTTGGCAAAAATTTTGATGTCGCGTGAGCGACATCATTTAGTGCCCCGTGCACCTTGAGTTAGTTAAATGGCGGAAATAAGTTTTAAAGAGAACTTTTCCTAACTGCTTTCAGTAAAAGTTGATTTGATAAAGTTTCTCCAACATTCACTAGTGAAAGTGTACAATATTCTTCAAAATTTAACATTTCCTAACGGATCAAGTGATTGCTAGCATCAAGTAGTAAAAGCTAGCTTTCACTGAATTCCTAACATTTACTGTAACATATACATTTAATAAGAGTAGATTACTTTGATCTATGCACTATAATCGTCTATTTTCTTGGCTAAAAGCCACTACACTTGAGGCTTTTTGATATCGACACCCTTAAGACTGCTGCCGATAAGTTTATGATTCCAAAAATAATAACAAAACCCGAAAAATACCATTCAATTAGCACACTATAATCATTTACCAACGTGGTTTATCAAAATCTTTGCATAAATAATAACAAAATCGGGAATATATCTTCAAGTAATCAAGATCCCAATAGAAACAGCATGGAGACAGCTGATGTCTATCACGCTCTCGAAAGTTCGAGCACAAAACGCCAGAGGCCGCTTCGCTGACTCTTTGAATCGCCAATACTTTAATTTTAACCATGGTACTGGATCTCCATTCTCATTTCTTTCTCTTGAGACATACTGTATATTTAGGAATTGGGCAAATTTAGTCTTGTTCAATCTCTAGGAAATTCGATTGCAGAACTTCTTTTTTAACACTGATAATATTGAAATTATATGAAAATATAATATAGAATAAGACAGAAGCTTATTCACCATCCAAAGTACCTATACGAACAATGCTATCGAAAACAAACGTGATAACTGAAAGGCTGTTACACAAAAACTCGGTTAATTCAGTCTGTAGATCGTTTGAAACTTGTTTATCTTTGTAGCAAATCATGAGGCAATAGGACCAATGTCTAATATTGACCATTTCTCATCTCGTGTAAAGATATAATGGGGCCAAAATATACATTGGCCATTTTAAATAGAGTTGAAAATGAATACAAAATGATGACATTGGCCCTATTATTTTTGATAAATCATTAAACCTGACAATGGTGTTTTCACTGTATACACGATAATATTTTGTAAGCTTAAAAGATCGACTAGCCAATAAAGTGAAGTAAAAATTTGAAAAATTCAAAAATCGACGAAGTTTCATGGATCAAGAGATAAATAGTGAGTCGGGACGAACGGACCAAATTTCAGGAGAGTATTATACACGCGAAAACAATGTAAAAAACTCATATGTTCTTATCCGATATTCATTTCCAAATTTAAATAAGTATTTGGCATTTTGTAACACTTTAATCACTATAACTTAAAAATAAACGTTTAATTACTGCCACAATAATACACAGACACATTGTCAAGACAACATAGATGTCGAATGGTTTAGAGTCTTGAGCATAGCATACTCTAATTACTTGACAATTTTGTTAAAATTGACGTGGGAAAAAAATTGATATTGCGCTATAAGGTGAAAACAAATGAAAATCGGATAAGAATATATGGGTTTTTTTACATTGTTTTCGCTTGTATAATAAACTCCTGAAATTTGGTCCATTCCTCCCGACTCAACCAGTATAAATCATATCCAACCTTGAGCGAGCAAAATTTCTAAGAGTGTTGGATACTTCTTGCACAAACCTAGCAATTTTAGTTTTCATGTACGGTATTGATAACATCATAATATTATCGAGTTCGTGGTGTTTTCATTCAAATTCTTTCGATGAAAGAATTTGATACTTTGATACTTTGAAACTATTATCCAGAGTCCTTCAAAAATACAACAAACAATAAAAATTTTTTTTTCTATCGCGAAATTGTTCACTGATGTACCTACCAAATATCTTAAAAAAAAGAGTTAACTCTATTAGGTCTATCAGTTATTGATTTCGCAATACCAAAAAAAAATAGTTGAATCCGCGAATATAAAGAAAAAACATCGCAAAATACGAATTGGATTAAAACTTGATTATCTTTTGGTCCAGAACAATCGCCAGGAATGTTGAAATATCATGTTTTTATATTCTATATCACCTAAAAGTCAGCCAAAGAATGAATTTTGTGGTGAGGTTTCAAAGATATTAAAGACTATACGGGTGTCCCTGAAAGGTCTGTACAAAATTCTACCACTGGTCCTTTACGACAAAAAAAAAACGATTAGACCTATACTTCAGTACAAAAGTGATGATGAGGGGAGGCAACCGTTATGACTAACTTGTCACTCAAATAAATACTGTCTGTTAAAAACACAGTTTACAAAACTTAACTTTACCCGCTCAATAAATGTAGCTTATTGTAATGCCGAAATGACTGAAATGTTGTTAGTCTTTGAGTTTTGTCAAGGTAATGCTCGCGAAAGTGTTCGAGTTTACGGAGAGAGATTTCCAAATCGACCAACTCCAAATCATCAAACCTTCACCGCTGTTGGAAGGCGTCTTCGTGAAACTGGCCAATTCTCCCCATCAACAGCTAACTATGGACGTGGACGAATGATCAGGACATGTGGAAGAAAAATTTTGGAACGAGTTGCGGAAATTCAATGTTAAGCACGAGACGCTTGAGTTTGGAATTGGGAGTGAGTAAAAACGTGATCAATCGCGTGTTGGAAGAACAACTTCTTCATCTTTATCACGTTCAAAGAGTACAGGACCTTCTTCCCGAAGTCCCTCAACACCGCCTTGCCTTTTGCCAGTTTGTTACCGAGCAAAGGGCTCAGAATATTAATTTCGCGACAAAAATTTTGTTCACCGATGAGGCTTGCTTAACTAGAAGCGGCATCACAAACTTGCATAATTAACATATTTATGTATATGAATATCCACATGCAATAAAGGTCAGTCATGCAGATCAGAATCTGCAGATTTCTATACTATTCTTGCAGTTTTTGGCGAGGATATACAGGAAGAATGGGACATACGGTAACAGCAGATTCCTCACACAAAAATATTGCGATCGCCCCAAACTTGTCTAATCCAAAAGTTTATATAAACAGGGATACAGGGTGTCAAAGTTGAGTTTTGATTTTTGATTTATTTGAATAATCAAGTAATATTGATGAAATTTGGTATATGGGCGTTGTTTGACATGGAAAATTCAAATTTGAGCACGAAATTTCTCTTCCGTTTAGAGGGCGCAACTTAAACACTTTTTCACTCATTCAAATAGTCATTTAGTCTTTTTGTACGCACTCGTACATTTGTTTTAAATTGAAAAATTGATTTTTTCCATCATATTTACAAGCCTTGTAGGAGTGGCTAGGAGTAATCTTTTTCAAGGTATTTGAACTTGAAGTAATCCATGCAATGTGGTTTTGAATGGAAAATTTTGAAAATAACCTCAGAGGACTTTGAAAACGGCGTTATAATGGTAATGTTGACTTTGGCTTGAATGCTAAATGGTTCTTTATTAAAAAAAAAATGATCTATTTTTATATTTTTTCACAAAAAAAAATGATTTTTTTGTGATGTTTTTATTTTTTTTACAAGAAACATTGAACGTCGAGACACTTGTCAAAATAACTTTGACAACGGCGTTTTCGAAGCCCTCTACAGGGTGTCCCTGAAATGACTGTACAACGCTTAACCACAAATTCCTTCACCAAAAATAAGGCGATCTAGGAAAACTTACCTATATCCAAAATTGCTTGGCTAAATCTACAGAGGGCGTCAAAGATTTTAAAAAAATGTTTTTTTCTACATTTTTCAGAAACATGCAAATCAATTTTGATAAATTTTGGTACCTAGTCTTGGACCATGAAATAACGTTTTTTGTTTCTATAGCTCTAAGTAATGTAGAGGTGACGTTATATGTAGTTATTTCTTTTGATTTTCTTTTGGCATTGACTTTCTGATAATTCAGATGTTTTTAACTAAAGGTTTACTTACTTTCAAAACAAATATTATTTATATTTTTTTATTTTAGACTAGTTGATTTATTGTATCCTATTATGTATTTGAGTAGCCAAGTGCTAAATAAACATCTTATTATAATATTATTTGATGAATTGGGAAGTTTTTCTTTCCCTTGAAAAATTTTGCCAAGATAAAGGGTTGTGCCAGAAAAAAATATTTTCAATAAGCTGCACAAATATTCTATTATTCATTTATTTTTTCTAGCAAAACAACTTATCCCAGCAAATTTTTTGAAGAGAGGAAAAAACTTTCTCACACACTGCGTTATTAGATAAAACCATCTCAATTATCAAAAAGTCAATTCCATAAAAAATCAGTAACGTCATATGCAGCTATATCTTTTGATTTCTCATGGAATGGGGAACTTGCATGAAAAATTAGATCGATTTTATTGCAAACTGAAAAAAATCGCAAAAAAATCGATACGTATTTTTTTATTTAGTGAAAATATGATTTTTCCAATAGTTATTAAAGTTTAAAGTTTTGTATGTATAGATATACTGAGCATGGTGTTACAATGTTATGACGTCATAACATTGCAATTTCAGCACACTTCAAAGGATTATATCTCCGTCAAATTTCGAACATCAAAAAGAAAAAATACGGGTCTGCTTATTTTTCATGGACTTTCGGATTCAGCAATAAAAAGAGGCAAGTTCCCCATTGACTTCATGATAATTCAGACGGTTTATCTAATAACATAGTGGAAAGCTTTTTCCTCGCTTGAAAAAATTTGCTGGGATAAGTGGTCATGCTAGAAAAAAATTATTCAATAATTAAATATCTTTGTGCGTAATTGAAAATATTTTTTCTGGCACAACCACTTATCCCAGCGAAATTTCTAAAGAGAGAGAAAAACTCCCCAATACATTGAACTATTAGATAAAAGTATCTGAATTATCAAAAAGTCAATTCCAATAGAAATGACTACATGTGACGTCACCTTTATAACTCTTCCGGTTAATTACAACCGGTCGCTATAGAAACAAGAAACGTGAAATTACGTTTTTTGTTTCGCCAAGACCAAGTAAAAAAAAATATCAAAATCGATCAGCACATTTTTGAATAATTTAGGAAAAACTTTTTTTTTACTTACTTTGACGCCCTCTGTAGGCTCAACGAAGCAATTTTGGATATAGGTAAGTTTGCTTAGAACGCCGTATTTTTGGATAATGAGTTAATGATTACGTGGTTATGCGTTGTACAGTCATTTCAGGGACACCCTGTATCTATTATCATTTTCCATTCGAAACCACATTGCATGGATTACTTTAAGTGCAAATACCTTGGAAAAGGTTACTCCTTTCGACTTTTACAAAGTATATCTTTTCTTCATAAAAATGATGGAGAAATCAATTTTTTGATTACAAAAAAAATGTTCGATTGCGTACCAAAAAGTTATGACTATTCGCATAAGTGGAAAGATGTGTAAGTGGCGCCCCCTACATGTAAGAGCCATACCAAGTTCAGATATGAATTTTGTATGTCAAACAGCCCCCATGAACCAAATTTCATCAATATAACCTAGTTATTTAAAAAGATCAGAATTAAAATTCAACTTTGACACCCTGTATCTCTGTTTATACAGTGCGGCTCTAAAAGGTCCCCCCCTTTTTTTATTGTGTGGACCAAAAATTTTGAAACTTGGCATACTTTAATTGCTGTCGAAATACTACTTTTTGATGTTACTGACGTACTTTTAGTATTCAAGATGGCGGCTGGGCCCCATTTCGACAAATTTTTTTAAATGGAAAGGAGGGGTCGTGTGACACCTCATTTTGAAGATCCTGATGAGTACTTTATAACCCTTGAATATTGAGTCGACATCTTCAAGTACCACAAAATGGCGGTACATTTAATTACTACATTGATACATACACTTTAAAAAAAAATTGTCAAATTGAATTCAAAAGATGCTGGAAATATTCTTGACATAAAGTTTGGGTTAGGAATAAATGACAAAAATGTCAAAAAAGCATCTTTTGAATTGAACTTGACACATTTTTACAAAAAGTGTATGTATCAATGTAGTAATTAAATGTACCGCCATTTTGTAGTACTTGAAGATATCGACTCAATATTCTAGGGTTATAAAGTACTCATCAGGATCTTCAGAATGAGGTGTCACACGACCCCCCTTTCCATTAAAAAAAATGTTTCAAAATGGCGACCAGCCGTCATCTTGAATACTAAAAGTACGTCAGTAACATCAAAAAGTGGTATTTCGACAGCAATTAAAGTATGCCAAGTTTCAAAATTTTTGGTGCACACATTAAAAAAAAGGGGGGGGGGACCTTTTGGAGCCGCACTGTATAAAACGGGAAAGACAAGTTCGGGGCGATCGCAATATTTTTGTGTGAGGAATCTGCTGTTACCGTATATCCCATTCTTTCTGGGAAACCCTGTATAAGGCCGCCTTAGTAACAAAAGTTTGGGGGTACGTACATAGCAAATCACCCTCACTGGACACCATCGATGATCGCACTATCGCGGTCACATCAATATGTGTGTTGATATGAGAGCGTTCATAGTGGAGCAATTCGTCTGCTATTTCTTCATCGCACCCTCGCAGTTGACCATAGATGTTTTTAAAATAATCTAAATTTGATTTATCCTCGCGGTCAGAAGGCAAGGAGCGAGTCAGTGATTGGCTATTTACCAAATCAAGGTAATTTGGTAAATAGTCAATCACAACCTCGCTCCTTGCCTTCTGACCGCGAGGATAAATCAAATTTAGAGAACGTCGATGGTAGGTGAACCGCAATGAACACTCAAATATCCATGTAGAAACATCGATGTGAATAGCGATGGTGCGATCATCGATGGTGTGCAGTGAGAGTGATTTGCCATGTACGTACCCTTAGTTTTATATTGATCGACTTTGTGAACGGAAAGTTGAAACATAAATACATGTATTGAATAGTGGGTGTTTGTAGAGAGTGTTCGTAAAATAAATAAGTTAAAACCAAAAAACTGTTTTCTATAGCAAAATTCGTTACAATACCATAAAGAGCCTCATCTCACACTAAATCTACAAAAGTCAGTCCAATGTACGAGAGCCGACCTTCAAAACGCTTAAATACTCGACAAAATGCGTTCATTCGTTTCAATGCTATGGCACAGTATGAACACTAACCAGTAATATATTATCTCGTGACGTAGCGTACATTTGAGCTGGTGACCTTCATAACTGTTCGGTTGGGAGAGAAAATAGTAAAAATTTGACAAGCGTACTCAATCAAGGTTACCGGTTACTCGGGCGATTTATGGATGAACGACTCTGGAGATATACTACTGGTTAGTGTATACAGTGTGTCCCAGATTCGTTTCTCTATACAGGGATCTTGGCTCCTATTATACCTACATCAAAGGTTAGATGGAGAAAGTTTTAGAGAAAACTTAGTGCATTCGATATCCGGTTTTAGATTTGCGATCGGTAAATTGGTTTTGGAAATATCGGCGAAACACCGAAAATGGCGGATTTTGTTCTTTGCCAGTAAATCCGAAACGGCTAATTTGACAGCTATGAAAATGTGACATTATCTGGACACCTTTTAAAGACAAATAATATGGCGTGTATGACATGTCTCAATCGTCTTTTGTACAGACCAGATTTGGGTTTAACGTTTGGTGTGGGGTCATTGGTAATTTCTAAATAACCTTTCTCAATTGGGCAACTCTCAATCAACAATTTCAGTAAATCGACTTATAGGACCATTTTCATTTGACTACAGCCTAAACGGACAGAGGTACCTAGAGCTTTTGCGAAATCGAAGATAAGTTCAGAAGAACCTGGTTTCAACAGGATGGATGTCCAGCTCACAACACCATTCAAGTGAGAAAGTTCTTAATAGAGAAGTTTGAGGAAAGAATCATTTCATTAAATGGTACAATCCCTGTCCTCCTAGGTCCCCCGACCTTTCGCCTTTGGATTTTTATCTCTGGGGTCTTACAAAGAATGAGGTCTATGAATTTGATCCTCCTGCGACTATAGAAATCCTGAGACAAAGAGTTCTTGACACATTTACAAATATCAATAGAAACATAAAACATACTTGCGAGGTTTGTACGAAAAACAGATACTAATTGTCAAAAATGCCTCAATGCAAATGGACGTCATTTTGCAAACTTGTAAATCAATACCGAGGCAGTTGAGAACTTGATTGGATTTCACAGTTATTTTCACATTACAGTATTTTCATTTTTAATATTTTTGTATCTACCTGTGAGTTATTCAAAAGATTAAGTGTTGATTGAATAAACAACGATTTTTCTGACTCTTTATTCAATACACTCATGGACTCGTTGAGAAGTCATTATTTACGTCCATGTTCTATTGAAAATTCAATGAGTTTAACACGTTCGCTGCACACCAAATAGGGTGACCTTAGGTTGATACAGTGCCTATTAATGATGTTTTGCGACAAATGAATCATGGCCTCCTTAGAAAAGATTAAGGCCTAACTACGAAGAGTGGTATTTCGATGATACTGAGATCTTTTATGCACTTGTGGGACATCACCAGACTGGAAATTCTACTCTCTTTCCAAAAGTCGAAAAATCCAATATGGCGCCATAAGAAAAATGAAAGTTGAGGCGGCTTGTGGGAAAATAAAAGACGATTGAGACATGTCATACACGCCATTTTATTCGTCTTAAAAAAGTGTACACATAATGTCACATTTTCATAGCTGTCCAATAAGCCGTTTCGGATTTACTGGCAAAAAACAAAATCCGCCATTTTCGCTTTTTCGCCGATATTTCCAAAACCAATTGACCGATTGCAAACCTGGAACCGGATATCGAATGCACTAAGTTTCCTCCAAAACTTTCTCCATTTAATCTTTGATGTAGGTATAATAGGAGCCAAAATCCCTGTATTGAGAAACGAATTTGGGACACACTGTATACTGTGGCTATAGCTTATTGTAATTGGGCGGAAAACTTGCTATCTTCATTATTTTGACGTGCAGTTTAGTTGATCAATTAATTGATATTTTGTTTCTTATCATATTTAAAGAAGAAGCAGGGTAGTCTTGACCAAGAGAAGTGTTTTAATATTGGGTTAGTTTGGGTTATCGAATCCCCTATTCTGATCATATTGATATAATATTAACAAAAGTTATCGAATGAATAATTCGTGTCATACCTAAAAAGATAAGAAGAGGGTTTTGCAAAATATTTGCTAGAATGTATACAGTGTAGATGGAAAATTAAAATTTTACCCAATTTGAGCTACTTTTTGAACATCCCGAATAACATTTTATTACAAAATTATGGTTACAGGGATTATGGGATATGCCAAATCGGGCTATTTTTTAAATTTAAAAGACGACTAGTAGTTTCACGTTTTTGAGGCCCTTTCTTTGTTTGTAGAAAGCAATGGAAATGATTGTCAATTATTTTTAATGAGAAGATAGAGCTCTTCGAGTGCTATAAAGTTATTGCATTTTAAATCGGTCTATATTCAATCAAATACTGATAAATCAAATTGAAACACACTGTATAATAGAATCATTCTTTTCATAAATATAATAAAAACATCTTATACCTTGCAGCTGCTAAGTCGTCAAATTGTTGAGAATTATCCAGAGACTGGGCACCAGTTCCACTGCTTATACTACTGGGGTTGCCACTGGAGCTGCTAGACATTGTAGAGAGTTGTTCATGAGATCCTGGATTTCCCAAACTCATATGCAGATTAGCTCCACCATCTGAAAATTCATAGTACCTTGTAGTCGCACAAAAGTGTTCTAGATCAAAATATGATAGAAATGAAGCCGTCGTAATAAGCTCACACGACAGGTCCAAGCAAACTGGAAGGTTGGAAAATACTTTCATGTCGGTCGTGGTTGAAATACTGACTATAGAGCTCTGTTGTTTCACGATTCCTCCTGTGAACTAGTTATCACGCAGAGAATTATGAATAAGTAGCCGATGAGTTTACCGCATGATAATTTATGGCTATCGAAAAAAAAAAACAAACGATTTTTTAAAAGTGGAATGATCTTCATACATCGGTTTGTGTAATTGTCCTAGTGTATGTTTACCCCATCCTTTTTTCATTAACTTCAAGCCTGAAGCACTGGAGATGACCTTGTGGGCCGAAATCGTCCTGCAGTTTTATAGATAAAAATTCAAAGATTTATTGTCTAGATAACAATTAATAAGAAAATAGTGCAATAAAGCTAGATAAGACTGAGCAAATGAAAAGATGGACGTGGATAAAAAAAGTGAAAGTAATTTTACAATGAAAAGCTGAAAAGAAATAGCATGAATAACAAAGGTAATTAATCTAATAATCCTCAACTAGTACAAGTTCAAACAGGTTGGAGCCCAACATTAGTAATCAATAAATTTCTAAATCTACGTAGTGATACGTCAAACAGATCTTTATCTATCTCCGAGCTCACATCATTAAACCAAGAACAGGCCCTATACACGGTGTTACAAATTCGATGCTCAACTTTGGTATCTTGGAAACGGTAGGAGAAACAGCTGAGTTTAAATGGAGGCAAAGTTGCGCATTTTTGGTGCTTATTAAAATGCCGTTTTGAAATTCAAGAAATTCCGAATACTTTCGGAGATATCCGGAAAAACCGAAATTTTGTGAAATCGTTTTTATGTTTTCCTATGTGTGTTTGAAGAGATATTTCAAAATAAATGTCACATCTTCATTGCCACTTTTTCTCCTCTACAAAATGGCGTCATCAAATTTATGATCCGACGTTCCGTCTATGAGCAGCCATCATCAACTTTGTTTTTTTAAATACGGTCCTGGATTTTTATCACGGATTTTAAGAGCCTCTTATGTTCCTAATCCAAGAATGTATCGCAATTATTCAATTTATATCAATGCCCCCATTTAAACTCCGCTGTATCTCCTACTGTTTGCAAGATACCAATGGTGAGCATCGAATTTGTAACACTCTGTATAAAGGTTCCTTTTGGGCTACGTTTGTATTGCGTGTTCGCAGGTAGAAAACGATATGCCTTCTTGTGCTGATGCATGTAACATAAAAGTTGAGTGCAGATAGCAGCTCCGGAGAGTCAATCAACCCCTTACACAATTTAAAGATAAAGAGCGAGCACGCACAAACTGTAACCTGTTGTAGTGATAACATACTGAATCTGCTGAGCAATAACTGCTGACACTGGCCTCTTTCAGGGTATTGACCATCTATTTTGAAGGAGAGGTATTTCAAGAATCTACGTTGGATCGATTCAAGTCTAGCGATGTAAGATGCATAACGAGGAAACGACAATAGAGCCCCATATAATAAACGGGATCTGATTAGAGCGTTGAATAAAACTAATCGACTCGATATATTGAAAAAGTCGGCTGTGGATCTCATGACAAACTCAAGACTACTCAAGGATGATTTCACCATGGGGTTAAAGGAGAGTCTCTTGTCGATGGTGAGACCTAAGTCTCGCACGTAATCACAGCCTGGAAGATAAACATTGTTGAGAACATGATTGAATTCGATCTCCTCCTTTAGTAGAAATATGGACATCTTCTTGCACTTTGGGATGTTAAAGGGCAGTTTGTTGCGGATACACCAATCATGAACAAAGTTAATATAATTTTGAAGCGACGAGCAGTCCTCCCAGCAGCGTATCATGCAAAAAAGATTCATGTCATCTGCAAACAAAAGACACTTGCTCGAAGTGCCATAACTGATATCATTGATGAATATGAAAAAAAAAGAAGGGGAGCGAGGTTACTTCCTTGAGAGACACCACTCGATTCAACATACTCATCCGACTTGAAACCACCATAATCGATATAACGATTAGTGTCTACGATTCAACTAAGAACTTCACACCGACGATGTCTTCGTCTCTTTCAGGCTATATGAGGCCCCCACGCAGCCTGAGAGAGAGGGAGACATCGGCGGTGTATAGTTCTTAGTTGAATCGTACTCTACTAATTTACTTCGTACAACAATCTAGCCTCCGAATTCGTGCACCAATAAACTACATATTCGGCGTTCGTGACTTAGCTTGATCATAAAAGACCGTAATTTTTTGAAGAACATCTCAAGAGCGATATGGTTCAAATGAGGTAGAGAAGAAATTTATTGGTATGAAAATAGTTCGGTTTGAGAAAAAAGATCTTTTTTTAAACTGAAAAAAAATTGTAGGGTGAGGAAAATGAAAGACACCTCTTGTCTGTTATCATTATATGGAAGGTATTGGGCTATAGAATATGATGCAATGTGAATACATCACGACTGGTATAGAGAGGGTATAAAGAAGAGATACACAAATATTTTCTCCAAACATATACTTGTGAGATATCTGGAAAAGAATCACGGGTAACGATATCATTACATGAATAGCAGAATGAGGATTTTGAAACAAGTCGGAAAAGAACTTCCTCAGAATGAAAAAAATATCTGAATGGTTGATATGGTCACTACCATTATGCCTGAGTTACATTCAATGTTGCTGTACAATATGGTACCATCCACATTGAAATTGGAGTAAGCGTGACTTTGAACACAAATTCAATGTAGATGGCGGCATATGCTTCCCCTTTGCCAAGCGGAAATCTGTCACTTCCACTTTGAAGTAAAATTGAAATGAATTGAACATTTCTTCTCTATGGACGTTTAACGGTGCTAAAAATCAATCCACTGGACATCTGATTTGTTCGGATCGGCACATGTTGCAACATGAGATGAAACGTTTGTATTCATAGCGATGAATCATGCATTGTATTTGCTGCCTCAAGGATTTGACGACTACCCTTGTAGATCAATTCAATATAAAAAAAAATGTGAACAATCCAATTCGGACGAACATGTGTATTCATGCGTACAGAGCACATAATATCCTTGTATATTGGGCTAAGTCAGCTCGGAGTCCAGAACACATAGGAAAAAGAGAAGAAAATGTCATTTGTATTTCTCAAATTTTATCAGAACACACAAGACAATGTTGGATAGTATAATTAAGTTTGAATCTTGAATCTTTCTCGTTAGAATATGATAAAAACTCAAACAATCATTCATTTGAATGTTTCTATGAGAAATTTGAGACCTATTCATCGGATCGAATTGGGAGATGCTGACAGAAACAGAAATACATTTACCCGATGCTCTTCGTCCAAATCCACCAACACATAAAACTGTCGGAGGTTTCAATAGATGTGGATCTTTTCCTCCAAAGTAATGTGGATTCTCTTGACTAAACATTGGAAGATGAAGATTTGTAGTTGGCAGTATTTTGGTTCTATCACGGAGATCTTGGGGACACATTTGTCCCATATAATGTTTCTCTAAAACCTGGAATATAAGACGTGTCAGATCTGCAGTGAAGTTAAAAATTGACAATCATTTAATTAATTGCTTTTTTTAACCTGTTCATGTGCGGAATCACCTGGTCCAACTGTATGACGCCTAACCGTCAAGTATCTATCGCCTGTTGTGCAACTCTCATAACCAGTGGAATATGACGGTATATTCAAAGAATTATTGTCGTCATTCTGATCCAAGTCCATTTCTCCAAACTAAATAAAATTCAAAATAGAAATTAGTTTCGTGACTGATTCTGGAAGATTTATTTGTTGTTTGGGGGAATATTCAGTTTACACAAAGAAATATACAAAAAGTAACGATCTATTCCAAACGTTTTTTTGTCACGTTTTAAAAAAGGGTAAAAAAAACTTTCTGCTGGTAATTCTTTGATGCAAGCATTTTATGAATAAAAAAAAATGTTTTGAAAAAAAAAAACGAAAAAGGGACAAAAGTATGTATACCCTAGTTATAACATTCCAAACTTGACAAAAATGACCCATTTTTCATGATTTTCTCAAAAATGGATCATTTTCGCAAAGTTCAAAATTTCAAAGATAGACTATCCTTTGTCTAATTACTGTGAAATTTTTAGGAAGTGGATACATTTTGCCCATATTTCGAATGATACTAGACATTTTTATCAAAAAATACACAAAAAAAAGGTTTTTTTAACTGACATTTTAAACGTGACCAAAGGACACAATACATACATTACTTTTCAGTAATGGAAAGGAACTGTGAAGTCAGCACAGCCGGTTCCGGGACACTTGGCACTGGGAGGTTTTTTCTGGATATCTTCGAAAGAATTCGGAATTTTTAAACGGCACTTTACTGAGTACCAAATGAGCTCTATATGTTTATTCAAAATAAAATGTTTTTTTTATAATTTTTGACCTTGATTTTTGAACGTTCGGTATAAGCTAGAGTAGCAAAACTAATATAGTCATACTTGAAAAAATGATAAAAGATTTAAACATCTTTGCTTGAATTTATACAGGGTTGTTAGAATAATTGACTTTACTTTAAATATGACTTGACTTTTCAAACATCCAGTATAACATTTTATGTATTACAAAATTCTCGTTAAAGGGGTTTCTGCATACCATATAAATCCATGGAAATGACAGAGCAGTCTTTGTGTATTTACAGAGCCGAAACGTCGTCTTTGGTATTTGTGTAGTACATTATCAGAAAGGGTATGAAGAAAAGTTTAAAAAAGGATGATCAAAGATCCAGGTCCGTATGTGAAAAAAATGAAGTTGATGATGATATACGAATACGAAACCTCGTAAGTATGTATACACATTTTGAAGATATAGAATGAAAAAAAAATAAAACTTTCAAAGCTTAACTGTGCCTAGAAAATGAATAGTTTCAATGAACATACAAAACGGCAACTTTTCCCTTATTTAACCGAGTTTGTACCGATTACTATTCCAAGGATAGCAATAAAGGTATCCCTTATATTGTTCATATTGGATAAACGACGTACCTTTTCTAAAGGTTGACTATCACCAGCCAAGTAAACAGCAGGAATAGTAGGCATTGACACAAAAGGGGACCCAGCATCATCACCCTCCTGTAAAGATTTTCTATCTACGTCATGATTACTCATACTTTTCGTAACAGAGCAATCTCTACCAAGGTCACCCCGCAAATAGTTCTCGTTAAAGCTTTCTCGTCGCCAATTGAATGTAGATTGTTCATTCCAACTAAAATATAGTAGAAACATAAATTAGATAGAGCCAAAGTTTTGCCTTGATGGGATACATTGCAGAAAATGTTTTTAAGGGTTTCAGATATCGAGCCAAAATACAAATTTGGCAGGTTTTATATGATCCAACTTCATTTTCAAATATATAAAATACTTATTTGACAACAAACTTATCTTTTGACATCATCTTTTGAGTTTTGGTAATTCAAAATTATGCAAAGCTTGTTTCGACTATACACAGCAAACAGAATCATAGCAATATTGATTTTATGATATAAGGCATTCTGTTTAGAAAAATTAACGTGACTAAAACATCTCAGCCTTGATCCTCTACGTTGGTTTTTTTTCATTTTACATAAGGAATGCGGGGATTCTGTAACGTGAAGCGAAACGATAACAATGGATAACGAACGCTATTCGTCGTTATGGGATTCTGTAACGGCTCGGAGAATCACGGAAACATACGAAGCCTTCACGAAAGCGAAAACAAAAACGAAAAATCTTGAATGTAACTATCACAGTTAACTGATTTGGGTCCCGCGTATTAAGCTGTATTATTTATAAATATTTGTTTTATTCATGTGTGAATTTTGAAAAAAAAACAAAATGAATCGAGGAAGGACTCATGTTTCAAAGTGGACAGCATTCTTAGACTTTGCAGAATCTCATCTCGAAATTTGAAAAAAAGTATGCTTCTGTGAGTGGTAAAAAAAATATGATACATTATGGACTGAAGTAGCAGCAATAAATTCTAATACTATAGGTTTTTTTCAAAAATCGTCAGAAAAAATGATTTTCCATTGTTAAAACCGTAATGCTATCAACCTATCCTTGGTTGATACATCACACTTGTATTTCTTCTTGAGCTGCTCATGTAAAGTTGAAGTTATTAATGTAAAATGTGTACAAATCTTTATTGAGTAGGAATTAATCGATCACGTAAAAAAAAATCATCACGTGCGAGACAAACTTTGTATTGACGTTCAAGTCCTGCGTGTAATAAAATTTGGGTAGGCAACATTTCATTAAAAAAAAATAATATTTTAGTCAGTCCTTGACCACTTTCATCCAATTCAGCAAAGCTCAAATAAAAGGCAGGGCTTCCCAACCGCAATACACTTCTATGACCACTTTGATTACAATGAATGAATGAATTAAAATTAAACATAAGATAAACATGAGCCGCTAGCCATGACAACTGTCAACGGAGAGGGCCAGCAGATCTGAATTGTAGGTTACGGGTTGAATTCAGAGTCACCATATCCCCCCCTTGTAGACGTAAGCGTGGGTCAGGTCGGGATGAAATACTCTGAAACATAAGAAAATGGTTTATTTTGAACAACAAGAGGCCATACACTTGGGTTGGGGTCTGGTTTGTGGACGACCACTCCGACGTATGTTCTCGTTGGAGCTATGTTCTTCATCCAATTTGGGATATTGGGACCCTACTTGGTCGGGGTCGTCGATGACAGTTGAAGAAACGTCATCAGCATCTCAGGGACAACTGTGACCTTTCGAGGCCGTCCTCGTCGTCGTGTTGGGTTCACAGGGCCGGAAGTTACACTTCACAAAAAGGCGTTAACGCTGACACATGATACTTGCCTAAAATCATAGTAGGGTCGTCAAGAGAAGTGACCGTGTAGGTAGTCGCGGAAACGCGTTTAGCGACTTGGTAAGGTCCATCACGTCGAGGAGCTAATTTCGCACAAAATCCCCGAGCAGCATTACTAAGAACCTGTGAGTCCACTAGCACCTTATCTCCCGTTTTACACGGTTCGACGTCCCGACGGTGTAAATTCACATATTTTTCGTTATCAGTCTGTCGCACTCCCGAATTTTCTTGCGCTTTCCTCAAAACATCTGCGATCAGTAGTAGCTTCGGAGTAACCTCGGCGATAAAGTTTTCGTTTCCAAGAACCGAACGGAGATCGCGTCCCACGATTCCAGGTGACCTCAGCTCGCGACCAAATGTCAAATAGGCGGGGCTAAATCCGGTGGACGCGTGTATCGCACTGTTCATCGCGAATCTAATGGCGGGAAGAGCCTCCTTCCACCTGGTATGATGATTAACCACAAAGATTAAGTGCTGGGTATTCAAATCTGTATGTCTCCGTTCAACTGGGTTTGATTCGGGGTGGAACACCGGATTTAAATTTTGTCTCAGTCCTAAACAGTGGGTAACGCACTGCATAATTTCACTGACGAGCTGGGTGCCATTGTCACTTATGATTTTCCTTGGAGCTCCATACCGCAACACGATTTCATTGACCAAGCAGTCAGCACATGCATCGGCCGTTGCTCGTACCAAGGCGAACAGTTCGATCCATCGAGTCGATACGTCCTCGACCGTGAAAATCCACTGTTCACCCGTTTCCGTTTTTGAAAAAGGTCCAACCAAATCTATTGCGATTGTTTTGAATCTCTGAGCCATAATTATTGGGGTCTGCATTAGTCCTGCAGGTTTGACGTGATCAGGTTTATAGCGTTGACACTGGATTTCTGGACATACTTCCTAACGTCACGGTGCATAGTTGGCCAATAATATGTCTGTGAGATCCGTTTATAAGTCGTCTATTCCATAGTGTCTCGCTAAAGAGGAATCATGACACTCTTTTAGAAGTTCAGGCACTTGTGCTGTTGGGATCACTTATTGAGGTCCTCCTGGTCCTGCATTGGATTAAAACGGTACAACACTCCGTTTACCATATAATAACCCTTATCCGTCCACTTTTTATGGGAGAAAAGAACGTCAGGTGCTTCAGAGCTATGGATAATTTTACTAAGCTCTTCATCTTCCAACTGTTCATCTCTCGTTTCTTTTGCCCAATTAGCGTCATAGGAATCCTCTTCTGCTGACGCCATCGTAGGTCTCGATAGGGTATCAGCTACAGCATTGGATTTTCCTACAAATTAATCAATCTGGATGTCGTAGGATTGCAGCAATAAAGCTCATCGTGCTAACCGTCCACTAGGCGACTTTAGGTTCATCAACCAGTGAAGAGGTCGGTGATCTGTAGCGATTCTGAACGGTAAATCCAATATATCCTTGGAACTTTTGAACTGCAAATATTACTGCCAAAGCTTCACGCTCTGTAACATTGTAGTTCCGTTCAGCATCGTTCAAAGTTCTGCTTGCAAACTCGATTGGTCTTTCATGGGAGCCTTCGCACAGTAAGAGGCATGCACCAATCGCAAATCCACTTGCGTCAGTTTTTATAACATAAGAGTTGGTTGAGTCGGCCTGTCGTAGAATTGGGACAGTTGTTAATAATGTTTTCAATCTATCGTAAGCTTGATGTTGCTTATCGGTCCAATATTAAGATACGTTCTTTCGAGTCAGTTCTGTCAATGGTTTCGCTACTTCAGCAAACTGGGGTATAAATCGTCTAAACCAATTTCAAGTTTGTAAAAAGGTCAATAATTCTTTCACGTTGGTAGGTGGTGGTCTTGACAAAATTGCATCGACTTTCTGAGGGTCTGGTTTCAATCCATGTGGCGTAATGAGATGTCCAAGGTATCTCACTTCTTGACAGAAAAAAGAACATTTTACTCGTCTAGCATTCAACTTAAAAATTAGCAATCGTTGAAACAATGCTTGAAGGTCATCCATATGTTTCTCATATGAGGGGGATAAGATAATTATATCGTCTAAATGAATCAAAGCAACAATATCACTAAGGCCGGATCTGAACCTGTCCATATGCCGTTGAAAAGTTGCCGGCGCATTACGTAAGCCGAACGGCATTCGAATAAAGCGAAAGAGACCGGAAGGCGTGACAAACGCAGTCTTATCACGATCCTCTGATTTAACTTCAACTTGCCAATATCCAGATTTAAGGTCGATTGTTGATATAAACAAGGTAGGGATGGTGGCGCGCAGAAGATCATCTAATCAAGGGAGAGCGTATCTGTCCGGAACTGTCACTTCATTTAATTTTCGGTAGTCTACGCATACACGAAGACTTCCATCGGGTTTTGGAACTAAAACCACTGGGGCTGCATAGGCTGACTCACATTTTTCCACAATTTCATTCTGTAGCATTGTATCCAATTCGGTACGCAAAGCCTGTTTGCGCAAAGATGACATCCGATAGGGTGGAACCGCAATGGGCTTCGTTTCAGTTAACTGGATCGCATGTTGTGTAAATGGTGTGGCTTTTTTACTATCCTCGAACACAGAAGCGTACGTATGTAAAAGTGCATTGAAGTTCACACGTTGAGGTTCCAATAATAGCCTAGTTTACACCGACAACTTGGTCCGCGGACCAAGTACTAAATTCGAACTATATCAGAACCAAATATTTGGTTCAAATGTTGTAAACAGTTGCGGACTACGCTGGTCCGCTCTTGGTTCGGTACCCGCCAGCTGGTGTACCGAAATATACTTGGTTCGATCTGGATCAAAATTATGAGGTTATGTTGATTGTTATTTTTGTGAATTGTGTTGGTTCTGAGTTTCTCAAGGCATCTGAGCGTCTTACTTATGTGTTGTTTGGTCACGAACTGTTTTGATGAATAATTTCGACTTGTTTGTGACATTTGACGCGTAATCATTTAGTTCACGCGTTGCAAGACGGTGTAAACGGGCGGGAAGCAAGCATTGGTCCTACCGCACTATCCCCACCCACTTGGTCCTATCTGACCAAACTAAACGAGTTATCGGTGTAAACTAGGCTATTGACGCACCTTCGTCTTTTCGCAACTGTATGTCCATTGCATCCATATTAATATCAGAAGTTGATGCATTAGATGTCTAAAATGAGTATAATGTGTGAGGATTATTTTTAAAATACCAATTATTATCAGCTGGGTTCAATACCATTCCTGCTTTAATAACAAAATCTATGCCCATTAAAGTTTTGTTATTTTCAAAATCCGGAAACGCCATTAGGGTAATTTCTTTTCAAGGTCTATAACAACATCATAGAAGGAATATTTTGAGACTTCAAATAATCAAAGAGCTTACGTCCTGCAATACTCCGTTTAGCACCGGTGTCCACATAAACAAGTCCTTGTAACCCCAGAACAGAAATCTTCACCAGAGGTCGGTGATTTTCATTTATAACATCGGCCGCTAAGACGTCAACAGTATGAATATTATTTGGATCATTATTTACATTCCCATTGTTGGTTGCTCTAGTTTTTGGGCAATTCGACCTAATATGACCCGGAAATCTACAACCGTAACAAATAATCTCCGTAATCCTATTGGTAGCACCAACCTCTCTTTTCAATTCGGTTTCCCGCTTTGAATTATTTTCCTGGTCTCGAATTTTCTCAGAAGCAAGCAATTTTCTACAAGTCGATTTTTCATGGCCGAAATTCTTACAATATTCCTAATTCTGGAATTGGCATTCTTTTTATCAGTTTGGCTAATATCGGTATCTATGAAATTTTCTTCAATCGACCGGGCTTTTATAATCAACTCGTCAAAACTATTGATATCGTCACGGGGCAACAATCTGCGTAAACGTTTATGCGATAAACCATAGATCATGTCAAGTTTAAATTGATCTGGCAGCGGTGGATTGTTTGGCAATTTTGTTAGAAGAGCACGAGCATTGTTTACAAAAATGTCTGTTGGTTCTTGGTCACCTTGTTCCGTTGAAAAAAGCTCTCTAAAAATTTTATAAGCGGGCTTATTACCACAGTACGCACGACGTGATGACTCAAGAGCGTCGTTCCACGTTTGAATAGAGGCTTTCGCGCTTTGCCAGTATGTGGGCAGCAGGTCCATCCAATAACATAGGTAATCCAAGTAAAGCATTTGCATCCGAAATATTCAAACAATCTTTACACACGGTTATCGCATCAATGAACGCGCCGATACTTTCAGCTTTATTACCGAAAAATCTCGAATTACATTTGGAAAAATTTCCTACCTGATGTGGAGGGGCTGGTGCTGTATCCAATACAGCTGGAGCCGCTTGCAGTCTCAACCCATTCAACAGCTGAGCAAATTGGTCAGCACTAAGCGTAATGTTGGCAGGATTAGGAAGTATTGCCTCTTGATCCATTCTTGATTGATCTTTCACTTCTTGAGAACGTGAATTATACCGAGATTTGGCCATAAAGTCTCACTTATTCAACAACTATCAGTACTTTTCTAGAAATTCACTACACTAGACCAGTCGATAGCACAAAACACTTTTCCAGGCGATTTCTTTCGGGCCCCACGTTGGTTGCCACTTTAGTCAGTCCTTGACCACTTTCATCCAATTCCGCAAAGCTCAAATAAAAGGCAGGGCTTCCCAACCGCAATACACTTCTATCACCAGTTTGATTACAATGAATGAATGAATTAAAATTAAACATAAGATAAACATGAGCCCATGGACGTACTAAGAGAGAATTGGACCGGCCGCTTCCAATAAGCGCTTGCTATACTTTGTTCATGGCTTTCCTGCGGTTACGTCATACTTTTCCGTCTCTCTCTTACACATTAAAAAAAAAATCACGTACGTCTGGACGAGGGTCTTTCGGATCAATTTGACAAATGTCACATGTGGAGCGTTCAATCTACGACATACTGTCAAACGTCAGATACTGTGACGTGACCGCAGGAAAGCCATGACCAGACTGTAGTTTCGTGACGCCAACATGTCATTCTACCGTGGCGGGCAACTGGCTCAAAATTGGTTTTGAGAGGTAAAATTTTGTTTTTGCGGGTAAATAGGCATAGTATGTTTCGAAATATTGAACTAATTAATGAGATAGATTACAAAACAATGAAAAAAGTGAACTTTAACATCCTTTTGTTGTTGCCCGCTCTAGCTCCATCCTTCTCTATCACTTGATATTCTCTTTCCATCTCTCTTGCACTGCGATACCGTCGATGCATATGCAAGTTGCCAGGTCTATTAATACACGTCATTGCATGAGCCGCTAGCCATGACAAACTGTCAACGGAGAGGGCCAGCCGATCTGTATTGTAGGTTGCGGGTTGAATTCAGTCACTATCAATGATCTAATAACTATAGATGAAACATAGCGAAATAAACCTGTGGACAACATCGAACTGTTTACTCGAGTGCAGAGTTTCTCCCACCACGTTGTTTGCCAAACTTACTTTAGTAAAAGTGTTACTATGGAGCAAAAAGATTAAAACATTGTTCGCAACTATATTTCAAATCATTTTATGTATGATTTCAATAAGATAAGTCCATGGTAACCTTTTAGTTCAAATCGAAACATCTGTTTAAGACTTGTTCAATGTTCAGGTATTATTTAGAATTTAGAAAAACATTTCTTTCATTCAAAAACTTAAAAAAGCTGAAGTACGGCAACCTAGGAATGTTGAGTTCCTTTCCCGTCGGCCATTTCTCTGTGTTTTTTGGCTATTTGCTCCATTCATATTTCGGTCTTATGATTTGAATGTTTTGAATACACCATTGGCGTCTCGTCTTTTGTTATTGTGTTTATATTGTGAACTTTTCTTGTGTTATTATTGCGGTTTTGTTAGTTTTAGTTGGTAGTGCTTTATTATTATTTGCTCATATGAACTTCAACTCTTAACATGACTCGCAAATGTCTAGTTTGCAATAGATCAGAATTTAACAATTCTGAAGTTTCCTTTCATAGGTAAGTAAACATTGAATTGCGTTTGAATAATAGTTATTAGTGATAAAATTATATAAATATGTTACCACATATTTAGTGAGTGACAAAAAGATTTGAATTCTTAGGATTTTGAACAAATTTGTAAAGTTTAAGGCAAAAATGCAAAAAATGCCAAACATTTTTAGCAAATAATAAATACAAAGCTTTTCATCAACTCAATATTCAATAACTATCAAGAAATAAATTCCCAAACTTCGACTTACTTTTGTGGTCTATTATTAAGAGAATGAAAATTTGACCATTCAGAAAATTCTTTGGAAAATTCCCAGTCAAAATTTGCTGCTTTTTCAGTTTTTCATCTACGTACAACAATACATTATATTTTATATTCACTAGCCAGGCATCCGAATAATTTAATTTATCGAGTTCCTTTCCAGGGTGAAGTTCCATTATAATAAGAGGGGTAGGTTTGGTATGCGTCCAATTAACTTCACAAAAATTTTAGTTTATTTATTGCTGACGCGTTTTGGTCTACTAAGAGACCATCATCAAAAGCATAAAAGAGTCAATATCTAAAAAATTTTTACACTTGAGCCAAAAAAAAATAGAAATTACAAACTACTTACATTAACTTTTAGGAGAGTGGGAAAAGGTCACATGATAAAACTTGTACGTAGATGAGGACAATAAATGGTGGACAAACGAACGAAAACATTTAAAATACACAAAAATCGTCTCTCGAAAAATTCAACTATCACTGTTAACATCCAATGTGAGGTTAAACAGAAAAGGTGTGTCTGAAGCGTGAAGTGGTACAATACTACATAAAACCACGATAGATGATAAATAAAACATTATCGGAACAATCTAACTACATGTGCAGCTTCATTAAAGTGATTTTTAACAGGGTCGTTTGGAAACAAAGCGCTTTTGGCTATTTCAATATTCTCCAGCATATCTAGTTTCTTGCAGTTGGAGATGTTATGTAGCATTTTGAAATTTGTCTGAGGATCAAAAGAGTGATTATTTTGTTTTAGATGTAAGCCAAAAGCGGACTTGTTATCGTTGGGAGATTTAAGAACATTTAAATGCTCTCTAATTCTAGTTTTGAAATTCCTCCCTGTCTTGCCAATATACATTGAATCGCAATCATCACACTGCAATCTGTAGACACCGCTCTTATGAAGATTGTCAGTTTTATCTTTAAGTCTTGTGTTGGGGTGTTTTCTCTTCTTTTGGTCACGCAAACATTGACAAGGTTTTTTATATTATTTAATTTTCGACAACTGCTCGTACAAAATTGGAGACAATGACAATTTCAATTATCACAATGACATTCGGCATCAGGTACAACTGGTACCAGGGATTGACGTGAACATGCCGCCCCCTTTGAAGGCATATGCCCTTCAATATAAACATATGTAAACGAACACACGAAAATAAAACAATCAATCAATGTCCAATGCAACGAAATAAAGTCCATTAATAGTGCAAATTGCTGAATATGTCTTTTTGAATTGTATTAAATGTCCGTTCCATTGCTTGGTTACGTTTCAAAGTCAATCGGTAGAACGCACACACGTCCAGCTGCTCGCTTGAATACTCCAGAAGATGTTTTGACACTGACTACTCGTACCACTCCGTCGGCTCCAGGGTGCACATCGACTATACGGCCCATTGGCCAATTCAACGCAGATGTGTTTTCCTGGCATAACACCACTAACATGCCAATCTTCAGCTGCCTTGACGGAACACGCCACTTGGTTCTTTGCTGCAGTGTTGACAGATATTCACTGGTCCATCTTCTCCAAAAATGTTGAACCATTTGTTGTAACTGTAAATACTTCGACAGTCGACCAGCTTTTATGTCCTTGACATCCTCTTGTGGTACAGCAGTGAGAGCATCGCCAATTAAAAAGTGTCCAGGAGTTAAAGGGAAGATATCGGAAGGATCGTCTGACATTGACGATAAAGGACGAGAATTCATGACGCTTTCCACCTGCGTAAGCACTGTGTACATGTCCTCGTATGTCAAACTAGAATTACCTAATATTCGAACAAGGTGATACTTCGCACTTTTGACGGCCGATTCCCAAATACCGCCAAAATGCGGTGACCTAGCAGGGGAGAATTTCCACTCAATGCTGCTCTGATTCAAAAAATTGGAAACGATATTTTCATTTTGAATATCATTCACAATTTTCTTGATTTCATTATTGGCCCCAACAAAATTTGTGGCATTGTCTGACCATATGGTTTTACACAACCCTCGTCGGGCTACAAATCTTTTAAGGCTATTTAAAAATGCCTCAGTTGAGAGGTCCCCTACTAACTCGAAATGTACTGCCTTTGACCAAATGCAAATGAAAATACACAAATAGCATTTTACGAGTCTCCTATTTTTCAACCTACCATCCTTTACCATGAATGGACCAGCAAGATCTAGGCCTGTATTTAAAAATGGTCGACAGGGTATGAGGCGCTCAGAAGGCAAATCTCCCATGAGCGGATCTGAGGTCAATGGTCTATTTTTAAAACAAATAACACACGATCGGGTTATTTTTCTTACATTACTTTTGCCTTTCAATGGCCAATACTTTCGTCTTACCGCAGCTAGCGTGGCTGACGGTCCAGCATGCAAATGTCTAATGTGTTCATAAGAAATAATTAGGTTGGTAAACGGATGATCATAGGGCAAAACAATAGGGAATTTTTGATTTAAATTCAAAGTAGATTTATTAATTCTACCTCCGACTCGAATTATGTTTTCTTGATCCAAGAAAGGATTCAATGATAAAAGCTTGCTCTTAACACCAAGAGATTTTTTAGATTTCAGTCGATCTAAATCAGACGAGAATGAAATAACTTGGACTATTTTTATCAAAACATTCAATGAATAATTTAATTCTGAAATGGTAAGATTTGACACATTTCTGAGGACGCTTGTTTTCTGTGAATTTTGTCGAAATCTTATGCAAAATGTGACTACTCGATGCAGTTTAGTTAACGAAGAATATCTTGTGAACAAATTATCACAATCAGGAATCACCAAGTGTGACAATTCTTTGTTAGGTTTCAATTCAGGTATGTCTGTTTGTATATTTATTTTACTAACTGGCCACTTTTCTTCATCCTCGCTTAACCAGGACGGTCCTGACCACCACATGTTACAATTTAACAATTGATCAGGCTCCACACCCCGAGATATCAGATCTGCGGGATTGTCTTGTGACCTAACATGTCTCCAAGACTCTGCCTTAGTTAAACGCTGGATCTCAGCAACCCTGTTTGCCACGAATACCTTTAGTATAGAAGACTCCGAGGCTAACCACCCTAGCACTATGCTAGAGTCACACCAAAAAATTGTTTGCTCAATCAAAATACTTAAGGCCTTCCGAGTTTTAGATGTTAGTTCTGCGAGCAATACCGCTCCGCATAATTCGAGACGAGGTAAAGAAATTACCTTTAGAGGTGCCACTCGTGATTTCGCACAAATTAGCCTACACGAAATATTACCTAAGGTATCAATTCCTCGCAAATACAAACAACAGCCATAAGACGATTGAGATGCGTCACAAAAACCATGACATTGAAAACTTATAGAATTTTTTAGCATGACTTGTCTGGGCACTTTCAATTCAGACAACCTTGAAATTTGATTTCGAAACTTTACGAATTCGGTATATAGGCCAAGAGGAACACTTTCATCCCATTGAACCCCGATCTGCCATAATTTTTGTAGCATCACTTTTGTCTTTATGACCGCAGGACCTACCAGCCCTAAAGGATCGAAAATTTGCGCAATAGTGGATAAAATAATCCTTTTTGTCACGCGGTTCTCGTCAATATTAAAATTAATCGTAAAACGGAAAACATCTTCATTCGAATTCCAAATTAATCCCAATGTTTTAACACAAACATTGTCCATTATTACGTATTGTGCCACGTTGTTCGATAAATCGATGTCATTTTCGATTATTTTTTTGTCATTCGAAACCCACTTGCGTAACGTAAAACCTCCCGAACTTAATATTTGTCTTATTTCTGTTTTTAATTTGATAGCATTTTCAATGGTCTCCGCACCCGTTATCAAATCGTCGACATAAAAGTCCTTACTTATTATCCTACTCGCAACTGGATATTTTTCTCTATGATCCAAGGCCAATTGAAATAAAACTCTTATCGCCAAAAACGAGGCAGGAGAAGTTCCATAACTTAGTGTATTTAATCTATAATGCTCCATTTCCTTACTAGGATCACTACGCCATAAAATGCGCTGCAAATCTCGCTGCGTCTCCTCTACCAACACCTGTCGATACATTTTTTCAGCATCGGCGATAATCACATAATTATGCGTTCTAAACCGCAACAAGATATCAAAAAGATCGTCCTGTATGACAGGACCCACGGATAAAATATCGTTCAACGAATATCCCGAACTACTTCTACATGAAGCATCAAATACGACCCTGAGTTTTGTGGTCAAACTAGACTCTTTCAGGACCCCGTGATGCGGTAGATAATAGACACCCTTTTCTTTATTTATCTGCTCGATGCTAGATATTTTACTCATATGACCAAGATCAATATATATTTAGAAATGAATTCATTATATTTATGTTTTAAATCATTATTATTTTTGAATCTTTGTTCAAGTGCGAAAAATCTTTTTGTGGCTATTTCACGAGAATTGCCCAATTGCTCCACTGGCTTTTTTAGTGGTAACGAAACTACAAATCTTCCAGCTTTAGTGCGTCGAAAAGTTTCCAAAAAAATGTTTTTCACATTCATGCTCCGATGAGCCTATTTTTTTCTCTGTACTTTCACAATGTTCTATTTTCCAAAAATGTTCCAATGCATCAAGTATTTTATTATCGTTATTAATAGCCAAATTGCATACTGTTTTAGATACATTTCGAGTGCAAACAATAGGACCAGAAATAATCCAGCCGAAATGCGATTTTTGGAAAATCGGACCGTGGGAATTTGTTTTTATTTGCCCAACGCATAACAAATCGTAAAATATCACAGCTCCCAATAACAAGTCAATATTTCCAGGTTTATTAAAATCTGGATCGGCCAACGTTATATCCTTAGGTATATTAATATCAGACAAATTCAATGCCACCAAAGGAATTTTATTGGTGATTTTTTCCATAATCAAAAACGATAAATTTTGATTATAGTTATTGAAACAAGATCTCATTTTAACTGAAACTCTACTTGTTACATTAGTAGCTTGATTATTAATTCCCATGACTGGCAAATTAATTCTTTCAATTGGTAAACCTAATTTTACAGCCACCTGTTTAGTTATAAAATTCGACATACTACCACTATCCAAAAGCGCACGACATTTGACTTGATTACCACGACAATCATACAACATGATCATAGCCGTAGACAGCAGGATATTTGAGTGAGATTCCGAACGAACGCAGTGAGCAGAAACGGTAGCTTGTCCACTTCCCTCGTTTGCTGGATCACCATTTCTCTTAGCTTCTTCGTCTCCAGTATGAGAAGGACTTCCATCAAAATGCAACAAACTGTTATGTTTCTTCTGACATTTGCGACACGGTTCTGCCTTACAATCTCCACGTCCTTGTATGTCCTTGACGAAGGCAATTTAAACAAGCTCTTAACTTTTTAATCTCACTGAATCTAGCTTTGGTAGTCAATTTTAAAAATTGTTGACAATAATAGATAGTATGACTTTCACGACAAAAGATACATCTTTGACCTCCACCATTGGAAGTATGCAAGGAATAAGACCGATCGTCGCTTTGCCTACCATATGATTTTTGAAAGTGCCTTCTATTGCTCGAAAATTTATCTTGTGTAGACAAAGTTTTTATTGGATTCAAAGTTTCCAATAATTCACATCGTCTTTTCAAGAAATCGTTAAATTCAGAAATGTTTGGCCTTGTTTTGTTTTTAACGGAGAGTTCCTCCCATTCTTTTTTCGACGCAGCATCCAATTTAGTGCTAATCAAATATATCAAGAGACTGTCCCATTGATCAGTCGGTTCATTCAAATTTGTGAGGGCTCTAATATTTTTGAAATATTCATCAACTAATTTACGAAAAGATATTTGACACTCCTTGCTGACGATTGGCAACTCAAAAAGTGCTTTTATATGGGTATGAATGATAAGTCGTTCATTTTCAAATCGTTCGGACAACAAATTCCAGGCAGTTGTGTAATTTACGTTATTAACTGGCAATGAGTGCAAAATATCCGCAGCTTGTCCGCGTAGTACAGACTTCAAATAAATAAATTTTTGTACGTTCGACAACGCATGATTGTTATGAACCAATACTTGAAAAGTTTCAGAAAATGTACTCCATTCCTCATACTTACCAGAAAACTCTGGTAAGGTTATCAACGGTAACTTAACTACGCTATCCGCTAACGTCGCTACTGTATTATTTACCACATCCGAATGCGTGGGAGTATTATTATTTCCTTGTTGAGAATTTGTCGAAGCGTTGCTAGCATTAAAACTGGATAACTTAGCTATCAAATCTTTGGCTTGACACACCGATTGAAAATAAATATTCTCGAAATCTTCTCGATAATCCTTGTGCTCAACAGGTTTTAAAATTTCTAATCGGGATTGAATGTTGTCAAATTCTGACCAAATAGCTTCAACCTTCTCCAATCGAACAGCAATAAATGTGACGCTTTGCGATTTAGCATCAAATTCATTCAACACTTTCAAAAAACGTTTAAGTGTTCCTTTGAGTTGGCCTCTACGAGCAATCAACTCTGCTATATCTGCTGTTATTTTATCTGCCTGTTCCGCCATACCGCACAGCAATACAAAGTTATCAAAATGTTATTACGAATCACGATAATAAATGCCTCCAATATGGAAAAGGATGTGCCCTCTACTGACTACAGCCCACCCAGCAGGTGTTTTTATTATTCAAAAACTCTGTCAAAAAATCAAGACTCAATAAAATGACGTTTGTGTAACCAGTATACCAATAATACCTACCATAAGGTATTCAAATTCAAAATATAGGGACTGTATTTATACCAAACTGTTCTCCAATGCACAAATCTTGCTATCAACCATATGATAACCAACAATAATGATTATTCGATTATATCAAAATACCCTGATAGGTACCAATGCTTATTTAATGATTCAACTCAAATAAACCCAATGTTTATGTTGTTCTATAGGTAACAGGTAATCAAACACCTTAATTTGAATCGGCCGACATAAAATGCGAAGTATCCAATTTATTGCAGTATACCCGAATAGTAATACTACACCTTTAAAATTAATTCACGTCAAATGTGTACACAATGCTCACGAGGCCAACGCTATCATGAGAGAAATATTAAAGATTAGAAAAGATGGACTCACAGCTTGTCACAATGACATGGCGGCCTTTTACTTTTCCACTGCTTTTGCTTTTCATCCAAGAAGTATCCGGCTCGAAGGACCAAATGTTGGGGTGTTTTCTCTTCTTTTGGTCACACAAACATTGACAAGGTTTTTTATATTATTTAATTTTCGACAAATGGTCGTACAAAATTGGAGACAATGACAATTTCAAATATCACAATGACATTCGGCATCAGGTACAACTGGTACCAGGGATTGACGTGAACATCTTGAAAGAATTGAAGATAGATTATGGTTAGATTTAAAAATAATTTTTACATTTGAAATTGTGTTTCGAAAAATATTGGAAATGTTGTAGGAAATAGAGCCAAGGAAAGTGATCTTAAGAAATCTAGGTGGTTGCCATGGGTCGATAAAAGTGTCTGAAGGATCAGTCAGGCGCCTCAGCATATGTCTATATTTTTTGTTTATCAATCTATCGATCAAAGATGTGGCGTAACCATTGTTGACCGCCAATTGGTAAATTATGTTTCTTTGATGAAATTCAAAGGGTTAAGAGGCAAAGAGAATAAGCGATGAATCAAAGAGTGGGCTGTTTACATATAACATCCAATGTGAGGTTAAACAGAAAAGGTGTGTCTGAAGCGTGAAGTGGTACAATACTACATAGAACGACGATAGATGATAAATAAAACATCATCGAAACAATCTAACTACATGTGCAGCTTCATTATTGTCCTCATCTACGTACAAGTTTTATCATGTGACCTTTTCCCACTCTCCTAAAAGTTAATGTAAGTAGTTTGAAATTTCTAATTTTTTTTGACTCAAGTGTAAAATTTTTTTAGATATTGACTCTTTTATGCTTTTGATGATGTTCTCTTAGTAGACCGAAACGCGTCAGCAATAAATAAACTAAAATTTTTGTGAAGTTAATTGGACGCATACCAAACCTACCCCTCTTATCCGAATAATGTTTTATTACACTACCTGGGACAATAACCAGACAGCCCCTAAAATTAAGACATCATTCTAGAAATAATGATCATTTTGACCAGTTTTAAATAAACAAGCATCATTTTCAAATTTGTAAATTGATAATTGATATGTATTTCCCGAGGTATTTCCATTTTATTTGGCTATAGTTCCAACGATTTAATAGTTTATTTAGATAAGCATCATACATTTTCTCTTATTTATTGTTTATGTAATATAACGCTTTGTGATTTCAGACGGCAGCATTGCCCCATGTATGAGAGGTATTTATCAATGATCTATTACCGCCCTTCAACTCTCAGCTCTCTAATAATAATTCTATGCCAAACATTTCCGCAATTCAAAATAGGTAATTTGTAATTTTGTAACTATTTTCTTTTATAGTATTTTCAAAATAAGATTAAAAGTCTCCCATATACCACATATCTTTTTTGAATGAAATAACCTAGAGAATAAGTGAGTATACAGGGTGACCCAAAAAGAGTGTCAAGAAGTGATACGGAGGTTTAGGTGCTCATACTTTTTTTTTGTTGAAAAGTCATTGTGCCTTTCTGACCTCTGAAAGAACAAAAAAGCCAATCTTCAGGTTTTTCAAAGTGGTTTTAGAAAAAAATGGATAACTACATTCGAAAGACGGGCAAAATTATGCCGATCCTGAAAATCATACACTACGATTCACAATTTTATAGCCTAGATATGCGGTTTTGTTGCTAAACGCGATACATTTCAAATGGGGAAAAATCATGGGGTGTGTTTAGTAAAAACATAGAACACATCTAATTTTTGAAGCTGAATTGAAATTATTACAATAATCATAGAAATGAGTTCTGTCTTAAAATAGTTACGCCACTGATAACGGACCATGTGCTTAGCTTATAGTAGACGGAGCACGTTCCTGACGGGTGCGAGCGTATCCCCACTCAGTGCCTCGCTCACCTCCTCCCCACGTCTCGCCTATAATCGATGTTGTCTACACAATTTTTCACAGTTTATGAATGAAATGTTTCATCTATAGTTATTAGATAATTGGTCACTATAATATGTATTAAGAAATGAACACTCAAAACAAAATTAGGTCCAAAGTCACATAATATAGGTTATACTTCATCTCAGTTCTCTTTTTTTTTTTGGAAAAACAATGGCATTTGCGAATTTGCCACAATTCGTATTTGAAATAGCTCGTGTATGATCGTAAGCGAAGTCGAGAACGGAACGAAGCGAAGCGAATAAGTGATGGAATTGAATTACGATTCGTTTTCGTTATAGATTCGCTTCCTTCAGTCACTGTAGCGAAAGTTACAGAATCTATCTACTGAAAAATTAATTTCTTGGAGAACGTTTTCCAAGAGTCTTATCTCTAAAGAGTGAAGAGGAGTATTCTCAATATCATGTCGAAATAAATACAATATTATGTGAAGATGATTTCTAATGGAAAAAGTAAAACGTTGAACATCATCCTTCACCGCTGCAAAAGACGTTTTCCTTTAAGTGGAAAAACATCCAGGAAGTATTATCAAAATCGTGGATGGCGTTTTATTGACATAGCAGTATTTGTGTGTTTAGCAGACATAATTGGTTTTGTTTAACCCATACGTTCTGCAAATTTCATGAGATTTAGTAAGGCGAGGGTCAAATGCTACCAACCTTTCATGTCTCCAATTGTTAAGCACCAGTTGATCATCAGAAAGCAGAACTAGTTTTTTCTCGACAAAAATCTCAGATGTAGGACCACTATTTAGATGCATGATCAACTGTTGTTCGTTGAATGGCTCACTCACTTCAGCTATATCATGATTTTGTGCTTGCAGGTGACAATGAATGTCATCAGGTTCCTGTATCAAAAAAGCATTTTGTTAAATTATTGTTTTACAGGGTGTATGTAAAAGGTCTTCACAAAATAATACCACATAATCCTGAGGTCAAAATAAGCCGATTAAAAGCAACTTACCTTATCCCAGGATTGCTCCATTTCCCAGATACAGGGAGACGTAGTTGAAAAATTGAGAACGAACTAAGAAAAATGAAGATCGAATTAACATACTTTAAGCAAAATGTACTCTTGTTAAAATAAGCAAGGATCAGCCGTTTTCGAGATATTTTGGGTTTTAGTGATCGAATTTTGTTACCTTCATAAGGATGAAATTTGGTCGGTGAATTACTGAAACACTGATTTCGTAGGATGACTCATAAAGCTGAGTCATTTTGAACAGTTTTCAACTCTTTATTTGTTTCCCTTTAGATTTAGCTTTTTTTTTGAAAATATCTGGGATGACGTGGTAGTTTTGTGGTTATCTATTACCTAAAGACCTTTCTTCCATTGGCATTGAAATTTAAACCATGCACGATATTAAGTAATCTTGATTTTTACATGTTTCTTTTCACCCTTGAAGCTGTATACCTACAAAAGTTCATAATTCAATGAAATTTCATCCTTGAAAGCACATTTTTGTTTTTTTTTTTAATTTAAACTAATTTGGGTAATTTGATGCGGCTTCGAACACTTAAAACCAGAATATCTCGAAAACGGCTTACTTTAGAGGATTTTAACAAGAGTACATTGTTTGCTTAAAACTGCTTATGTTACGTCTCATCTCACCTTTGTTCAATTTTATGTCATTGTCATTATAAATATTGATTTTGTCAGAAAGAGTAAAAAAGTCAATTTAAGACCTAGTAAACCGAAATTTTTTCATTGGTCCTTCAGTCTTCTAACTCACGACATGAGTGAACGCAACAGTATTGGAGATACAGATAGATCACGCAGACAGAATGCAGGTAAAAGAATCCTTGACAAAAATTTCACCTGGCCGGAACGATTTGGACGACAACCAGATCTTGAAAGAAAAAGTATGTCACAAAAAAGCCAACAATCGATTTGATCAAGAAAAGCGATAAAGCAATGATGAAGCAACGAGAAATAGACATCGACAAAAAAAGAGACAAGAGCTAGAACTAATAAAACACCCGGTGTTGAAGTGAGCGAAGAATTGTCCGACTTTCACCGGAAGGCCCCTATCCTTTAAATTCCCTTTTTACGGCCAATATATACAAAAAGTCACTGTAGCCGATGCAGGGTTCTTGTACATACACGGCCAACTATATTCACCCTTGGATAGCCCCCACTCAGTTCATAACTCCGTTGATGGCTAACTTCAACTCGAACAATTCCCAGAACAGTTCTGTTAAGCATGTTTATACAGGCAATTCTTTCCCGGTGGAATGGGACAGAATCGGTCCACAAGAAAGTCCTCAACATGGAGTTAGTAACCAGACAACCTTACACGACGACGGAGACATTGTTTTTGCTTATAGGGACATTCCTATAGCCATTAAAAAATTCAACGGTACTAATCATTCTGTTGAAGTTGGCATTTTTGATGCTTACATTTTGGATAGTTATATGAACAACTTAAGGAAGAAATCCTACTATGAATATCACAGAGAATCGTTGGATAAGGAGGACATCAAAAATGGTACACTGACTTATTTGAAGGCTCTGCCCACGTGCTTCGATTTGCTGAACTGTTTCTTTTGTACGAGTAAAACTTTGAGATTCAATTGAACGTGTTGTCCATCAATCAACCGTTGCTCTATCAGACACGATCGCAACAGACAAATATGGGGGGACAGAGGCTGTAGCCGACAAAATGTGACTGAAGAGTCAACTTGCTCCGCCCACTACGACTATCAAGAAGATGACACGCTCAACTATCAAGTGTCCGCTTCTGGAGATGACGATTTTTGTCAATTTGAAGAGCCAAGACAGATTGTTGCCGTGGAGAGATGGAGTTTTTGAGGGGAAGAATGTTACGTCTCATCTCACCTTTGTTCAATTTTATGTCATTGTCATTATTAATTTTGATTTTGTCAGAAAGAATAAAAGAGTCAATTTTAGTCAGTCAGACTTTAATTCTTGAACATAGACAAACCAGTCAGACCTGGTGAACCGACAGTTTTTACAGCTTAGATAATCATTTCCTTGACAAAAAAAAAGTAAAAACTACACTGAGATAAAAAGTTATGGACATTTTGAACCATCAGAAGTGCAGTATGAAGCGCCCTCTAACGGCCACAACGAAAAGGTGTCCATATTCAGGTTTCCCATCCGAGAAAAAGAATGATACCCGGGTGTACCAATTTTTAAACTGATGCATTAAAAAATGTTATACATTTTGAATTAAAAATGGAGCAAATTCGAATAAAGGTATGTTGCTTCAAATCAGCTTATTTTGACCTAAGGCATATGTTCAAGATTTCGTAAAGGCCTTTTACAGACTTTTCATGTACAGTGTTGGTTTTTAAAAATCTGACGTAGGCCAACGTTTTTATTTGGAGAGATAGACTATATATCCAAAAGGAAGTTGTGTGAAATGACCCAACTAAAAAAAAATGAAGAAAAAAAATGTCAGCGAAAACGACATTTTTTTAAATGACAACATGGCATTTTTCTAAAAAGTGTTGGATTTCGAAACCCTGAACAAAAATTGTTATACACATAATGTTCCTAAACTCATCCGTTTTCGAGTTATAGAGATTTATAAATGACATTTTTGCATGATTGACATGCTTTGAAACTCAAACGATTCAAGATAGAAAAAAAAAACGTTCTGCACTTTCTAGTTTTACTTTTCAAAAGACATCTAAGGATATAGAATTAATTCTTGTCAAAAAATGTCAAAAGGTGTCGAAAAAAGTTGGCAGTTGATAGTACCTTTCATTCGAATGATTGAACTGCTTTTGAAAAGTTAAGATAAGAAAGTGCAGATTACTTTTCTCTTTGTCAATGAGTTTGAGTTTTAAAGCATGATTTCAGGAACATTACGTATGTGTAAAACAATTTTTGTTTTCGAAATTTTTGATTTCGAGATCTATAACACTGTGTATTGTGGTCATGTTGCCCTTCAAAAAATATCGTTTTCGCGTCTGCTGCGAAGTCTGGCATCGCTGACATTTTTCTATTTTCTTTTTGGAAGTACGTATATTCCAGACGATGCAGTATTCCGCAATGGGAGCATTTTGCTTTGAACGGCGATTTTGGAATGTTTCTTGTGCATACAAAAATAAAAGCGCCGAAGTGCTCCTTGCGAGAATGTCGGATGAGAACTGCTCGATGAATGAACCAGTAAGAATATGAGTAGTTTGTCCATTCACTGTCCGCAAAAAAGGATGCTTTTTCATGGAATAATGCAGTTCAATTAATTTCCACAAATGCCCAAGTGCTATTCTATTGTAATTAATAGAATGTTCAGAAAAAAACTATTTCAAAAATCAGGAACTTCAACATTATCAAGCGCTCTTGACTGACGTTCCGAAATCTGGATGATAACAAAAAATACCATGATCAATTTACTCGACCAAGAAACCAAATTCTTCCAATTTCATCTATTAATAATGTTCTAAAAAAAAATCAAATAAACCAATGATCTAATAACTATAGATGAAACATTCCATTCATAAACTGTGAAAAATTGTGTGGCCAACATCGAACATAGAAGAGACTTGAGGAGTTGAGCGGGGCACTGAGTGGGGATACGTTTGCTCTTCACTGGGATGTGCTTCGGTTACTTCACGCGAAGCTGCCAGTGGTGTAACGATTTTACAGAATTCCTAAATTCTTCTTAACTGCAAGCTTGATACTTGCGAGTCATTTCATTAAACCATATAAGTAAATAATGAAGCACTACAAACTAAACCAGAATAATAACACAATAAACATTCACAAAATCAACACCAAACCCCACTCGAAAAACAAAAGACGCCAATGAGACAAAATATGAATGAAACGTTCAAGCAAAATCCGATCGATTGGGGCGGACCCAATTTTGATTTCAGCTTTTTTAATTTTCAGAAGAAAATACTGGTTTTTCTAAATCCTAAATACATACCTAAACAAATCTTGAAGAGATGTTTCAATTTAAACAAAAAGGTTACCATCAACTTATTTGATTACATTCATACATGAAATGGTTTCAAAAATGATTCCAAACAATGTTTAAAACTTTTTGCTGGGTAGTTATACTTTTGATAGAGTAGGTTTGGCAAACAACGTGGTGGGAGAAACTCTGCACCCGTCGATGTTGTCCTCATGTTTATTTCGCTTTTTTTCATCTATAGTTATTAGATCATTGAAATAAACCGCTGACTATAGCACTCATTTGTTATCACAACTAGTTTTCCATATTCCGGCGATTGAAATCTTGATAGGTGATATTATTTATTTTTTAAATGTCAATTCAACATCTGTATGATTTCCAGGTTTTGCTGGTCCCAAATGTTTTTGATACTACAGTGTGTCTGCTCAAGTTCACACCTTATGGAAGGCTTTTTCATTATTGATTTCACGAAAAAAAGTTATTCTTCACAAAAAGATCTGCATGATCTAAAACCTAAAATACAATCATTAGTCATATACGAGGTTTATTAAATAAACAAATAAGACAAAAAGATTTTCGAACTTCAAAAAATTGTAAAAATCATCAGAACCTGATTTTCATCGCCGATAACCTTAATTTGATATTTGAACGTAGTTCTTGATCCTGATCAACTTTTCACAATAACAGTTCTTGATTTTGACACAAATAAAGGCACTGTACCTCGGAGCAAAATTTATATTTCATAAAAACGTCGTATACCTATGACTGAGAAAAAATAATATCTGATGATTGCATTTTAGGTTTATGGCCATACAGAACTTTTTAAAAAGAAAAACTTTTTTTCGTTAAATCAATAGAAAACAGTTTTCCATATGATGCGAATTTAAGCAGACACACTGTATATACCATTGAGTGGGCGACAGATTTTTTAGCTACACTGGTGGCCAAAAGTCGATTGTCAGCTTAAAATTTGATAAAACTTTGATCTTTTCTTCAAAAATGAGTAATTTTTGCCAAATTAAAAATTTTATAGCTAGACTATACCTTGTTCAATAATTATTGTTGAATTTTCATCAAAAAATACACAGAAAAGAGTTTTTTTTCACCCTTTTCTTAAACGTGACAAAGGTGCACCAAACAAACAGTTTTTTGGAAAAATCGCCAGGTCACGCAAACTGACAAGTGAATTGAAGTTTTTTCTTGATGTCGGATCAAAGGTTTATCAAATTTTAGACTGTCAATCTACTTTTGGCCAAAAGTGTATACAGGGCGCTGATATGTATGGAAAAGATCGATTATTGAGTAAACTATACAAGGGATCGAGTATTCGATATTTCAATTATCCCTTCAATTGTAGACAAAAATTGTAACTCATGATGTACCTGAACTTAATCGTTTGCAAATTACCAAGTTTTAATTTTACGATGAAAATCATTACATTTTAGCGGATTCATTATTGTCAAGAGATCAATGAAGCACACTTTGAGCACCTTATGAAGTAAGACTATAAACCCAAATGTAACAGTTTCAAACTGTTTTTTTTTAATAGATATGATTTTAAATACAGATAGAGAGGAGGTAAAAAATCCAAAAGTCTTCACAAAATGTTTTAATTCTTAGCTCAACGCGTTTCGGCTACATGCCATTATCAAGAGCATTTAGACTGGAACAAACAGTAAGAAAATAATGAAACGAAACAAAGTTAAAAAGAGGGTACTCACAGTCATAATATATCACATTTTATATAAGAGGCGAAAACATTAAAACAAATAACGGTCAGAGTATATAAGACAAAATTCAAACACTTATCACATTTCGCTAACTGTAAACAACACAAGATCTAACCTCACTACTACTGGTTCAATTGAACTATTTGAACAGCCTGATCAATTTGGCCGCTTCAACAAAATTCGCACCCACTTGTTCGTTCAGTGGCGTGACATGACCGGTGATCAAAGTTTTGGATATCTCTAAGTTTTCCAAAACATCCAATCTTCTCCCCACAGATACATTGTGTAGCATTTCAAAATTTGAAGAAAAATCAAAGATGTGTCCAGACTCCCTGAGATGAACACCAAAAGCAGATCTATTGTCTATTGGGGACTTCAAAGAGTTGAGGTGTTCTTGAACCCTAATCTTGAAATTTCTGCCAGTCTTTCCCACGTATTTGGCAGGACAATCGTTACATGAAAGTCTGTAAACGCCACTTTTATCTGAAGTATCCACCCTATCCTTAACTCTAGAAAAAAGTTGTCTAATATTAGATCTAGAACTATACACAATTTTAACATCGTTGCAAAAATTCTTGAAGATATTGCCAATTTTTGTTGAAATAGGACCTAGGTAGCTAGATTTCAGATATCTGGGGGGTTGCCAAGGTGGAATAGTCTGGTCCTGAGTATCCAGGAGAGTCCTTTGAAGCTTTTTGTGCTTTTTGGAAACAAGACCATGCCTTTTCCCATAAAATGGCTGCGTTCCATTCATTAATTCATAGAATGTTCATGGTTCCTCTGTCTCCTGTCAATTTTGTCAAAGAACCCAACATAATCTACCAAATAGCTACTAACAACGGTTACCAAAAGCACATTATCGACAATCTTGTTTCCAAAAAGCACAAAAAGCTTCAAAGGACTCTCCTGGATACTCAGGACCAGACTATTCCACCTTGGCAACCCCCCAGATATCTGAAATTTAGCTACCTAGGTCCTATTTCAACAAAAATTGGCAATATCTTCAAGAATTTTTGCACCGATGTTAAAATTGTGTATAGTTCTAGATCTAATATTAGACAACTTTTTTCTAGAGTTAAGGATAGGGTGGATACTTCAGATAAAAGTGGCGTTTACAGACTTTCATGTAACGATTGTCCTGCCAAATACGTGGGAAAGACTGGCAGACATTTCAAGATTAGGGTTCAAGAACACCTCAACTCTTTGAAGTCCCCAATAGACAATAGATCTGCTTTTGGTGTTCATCTCAGGGAGTCTGGACACATCTTTGATTTTTCTTCAAATTTTGAAATGCTACACAATGTATCTGTGGGGAGAAGATTGGATGTTTTGGAAAATTTAGAGATATCCAAAACTTTGATCACCGGT
Organism: Orchestes rusci; assembly: GCA_958502075.1. Classification (NCBI taxonomy): domain Eukaryota; kingdom Metazoa; phylum Arthropoda; class Insecta; order Coleoptera; family Curculionidae; genus Orchestes; species Orchestes rusci. The sequence goes on from OY293303.1 coordinate 72,178,521, forward strand.
CATGTCACGCCACTGAACGAACAAGTGGGTGCGAATTTTGTTGAAGCGGCCAAATTGATCAGGCTGTTCAAATAGTTCAATTGAACCAGTAGTAGTGAGGTAAGATCTTGTGTTGTTTACAGTTAGCGAAATGCGAAGTGTTTGAATTTTGTCTTATATACCCTGACCGTTATTTGTTTTAATGTTTTCGCCTCTTATATAAAATGTGATATATTATGACTGTGAGTACCCTCCTTTTAACTTTGTTTCGTTTCATTATTTTCTTACTGTTTGTTCCAGTCTAAATGCTCTTGATAATGGCATGTAGCCGAAACGCGTTGAGCTAAGAATTAAAAAAAATTTGTGAAGACTTTTGGATTTTTTACCTCCTCTCTATCTGTATTCATGGATCTTCACCCTGGAAACTTGATTGATGACCTTATGATTTTAAATATTATACCTCGAAATCGTTCAAGTGATTTTCTAATACTCGATAATTCGGAAACGTTACATTATGTAGATTAAAATTTTTACTAACTATAAGAGGAAAAATGGAAATATCCAATAATATACAGGGGTTTCCATTGTCATGACCCACTAACTTTTTCCGGTACCTCTTATATTTTGCCCAATAATCGATCGTTTTCATACATATCAGCGACCAGGTATATTTATTATGTTTTTATTAGTTGGTAGAACATGATGAATGTAGAATATGAGGTAGATCCATACATGGGGCAAGTTTGCAAAACGGTTCATACATATTTGGTTAGTTCGTACCTTACACTCTTTAGCTTCTCCTACTCGGCGTCTATGCCTAGCTACATTGGTTTGAAAATTCATTGTCCTCCTTTTCAGCTTATCCAACAATAAATGATATATTGCATAGATGTGATCGAATGAATTGACTTCTAATGATCTAGCTATTGCCGCCCTATCAAGTCCTGGTAGCTGAAAATTACGATAACGGATTGATTGGTTTGCGTGATTATTTACTTCTTCGACATAGTTTATTTTCATTTTGAAACGTGAAGCACATTCTCAAAATTTCATCAAATTGATCAGTGACTTTTACAATACATTGGAAACAGATAATTTGTGACCCATTATACAGGGTGCCCTGGAATTACTGTACAGGTTGATCCACCATAACGTCGCCCCTCCTTAACTTTTTTATTTCAAGTGTCGCATAAAATTTGAAGGTATGGTCATGTAGGTACTAGAAAATACTTTTCTTCTACGTGTGACAAAAAGATTTTTTTTTTCTGAATATATCACCCTATATTTGCTTAGAATTTTACGAGGAATTAAAAAATACATTCAAATATAGGATGATCCATCCACAAACTTTTTGATTTCGCTAATGATTTTCCAAATCTTTGGTACATGCAGAAAAATAGTATTTCTCAGTACCTACAAAACCATACCTTAAAATTTTTTGTGACGCTGAAAATAAAAGAATCAAGGGGGGGCGACATTATAGTGATCACCCTCTACAACGCTTTACAACAAATTCCTCAAACAAAAATAAGGCGATCTAGGCAAATTTACCTATATATATAGGTGTACAATGTTGCTTTGTTTTGTCAGTTTTCATTTTAATATAATTTTTTCGAAATAATTTCCAAACGTCTATATCGATTTTCACTTATTTTGGGTCTAACAATTATTGAATAAATTGGAGTGTTTCGACCTAGACGCAATCTTTTTCTAATGCCTGGAAGTATTAGAAATGTCGCGTGATTCATAAATAAAAGTTTGTATTTTGGTTACTCACCGTATAAATGATTATTTTTTCCTCAGGCAAAAAGATAGCGTCAAAACATGCCAATCTATTCAAATATTGTTAGTCTCAGAATTACTGAAAATCGATACAGGCGTTTAAAAGTTGTTTAGAACACTGTTAACCGCAGATGGATATATTTTTTCCTTTTCGGGTTACTGTTAAAACAAAAATTTTTTACATTTACAGTTGGCTTAGTGATACATATATTGAGTGTAATTGTTTTATTCCGTGCCTCAGCATTGGTGCAATACATTTTAACAAGAAAGGTACTCAAATACGAAATTTTAAAATGAATATCTGAAAAATCATTTTGATTCCAATAACTGTCAAAATTAAATCTTGCAAGCTGTTTCATTAATCATCTCCATGGTAACCTGCCGATGTTTTTCCACGCACACTTGTACTTTTGCATGCGCGTAATTTCAAAGTCCCTGCAATCGATTAATATTTTTGACGCGTCGCGACGCTTTACTCTTGGTACGCGTGGAATTGTTTCAACTGTGAAAAATAACTACTTGACTCCATACATTGACTACTCTCTACTAAAACCAGATATTATCTCTATTCGTTTCCAAGATATTGGCGTGCGGAGTTTAAAGTGAAAAACCCTGTAGATGTACCTCAATTTGGGAATTTTTGGAGAGCGGCAAAATGACGAATGATTTCCAGCATTTTCTTGTGGTAACTTTGGTGATAATTTTTTTTCGTGAACTTTCAAGTCTAGTAGTTTCCGAGATATGGCCGGTGTCCACCCTTACTGGAACACCCTGTATATAGGAAAGTTTTCCTAGATTGCCTTATTTTTGGTTAAGGAGTTTTTGATTGGGCGTTGTAGTCATTTCAAGCAAGGACACCCTGAATTTAGCTTTACCGGAGTATTTCGATATCTTCACAAAGAGAAGTTTACACAAACAAAAAAAAAACAACCAAACAAAAATTGAAACTACTACAAAATAATTCGATGGAGCATAAATTGAAAATTACTTTTTGGAGACATTTTATAACTAGAGCTTGAAAAATAGATTGGTATCATTGTAACATACACGAATCAAATTATCAAAAAATGAACCTACTCATATCAACGGAGTACCTATCCAAACAAATGAGAGATCCGAAGTTGACCAGCCAAATTAATAACAACAACTAATTATTTCGTAAGCACATTCAAAAATAATTATCAAACTTCAATATACATAGTTATTATGGGTATACTCAATGATTTTCCAACAACTACTCATAAAACGTCTCTTTGTGTAAGACATGTTTTCACATTGAGTGGCAAGAGGAATTCTTGCGAGTTTGCCAAACTGCAAATTTAATAAGTAGCAACATTTTATTCATAATAACTCATTTGAATAAGAAGTACTCTATGTGTGTTGTAGCGACATCTCCGTTAGTTGTCAATCATATAATATACGTTTTCATACCACTAGCGATAATAAAACTTTTTTAATCAAACAAACACCTATTTTCCATAAAACTTCAGTTACTCATTACACGAATATATTTGGCAACATAGACAAAATCATCTGTTGTCTATCAACCAATCACAGCTCGTGAAAATTTTCACGAATCACAGCATGAATAAACTTGGAGCAGTGTCGCCGGCTTTTTCAGTTTATTAAAAACGTTGACTATCCAATATTTTTGTCAGCTGAAATAATGATTCATGCAAGTGAAATGATCAGTATTAACTGAACATTTCTACGTTGATCTCTCTTTTTCAAAAATACTACACTATTGAGCGATTTTCTTTTGCAACATGACAACGTTGAGAGAATTCAACGGTGTAAAGGTAAATAAAGAAGTTTATTGTGGTCAAACACTTTTCGTCCTACTATTTCCTATATTTAAACTATTATATTGTATTACATATTATCATGTACTTGAATTGGAAATATATTATTATTACGAGTTCTGGGGTATATGATAAACTAGAAAAAGTTGCTGTAGGTACCTTCACTAAACCTAACAACATTACCCCATACATTTAAAACAAGGCGCAAACGCACAAAATATTGGTTTTGTTCACAAACAACTGACTCATTCACTCACTTCTTTCAAAGAATATATACAAACATGTATTGGACAAAAGTTGATTCTAACTATCAAAATAGCAAATGCCAACATCATAAAAGGTATACATTTCTTAAACTAGAATCAAACATGTTCAAAAGGCTAGAGGTAGAACGATAAACGATAACATAACTTCAAAAATTCGAAACCATAATGTAAGGTTTACATTCAAATTCACTATTCAGTGGTAGAGACAGATTTCCGCTTGTCAAACGGAAATCATTTGCTATCATCTTCATTGAATTTGTGGTCAGTCATGCTTACGCCAAATTCAATGTGAATTGTAGCATATGATTCCCGTTTGGCAAGCGGAAATCTGTCCCTTCTACTTCGAAGTGGAATTGAATGTAACTCAGGCATAACAAACAAATAAAAAGCCAAGGTCAAGTCGTCAATATCAACAGAATTCTGTACGCTGATTGGTTCAAATTGGCAAAAATTAACGTATGTGCATTCATCAAATGAATGTATGTCCTACGTTTTTTCAGCCATGGTTGGCTCCCCATGACGTCATGCGCGGTTCTAAGGATACACTATACTGCCACCAAGTATACAGGGTGTCATTTTGAAAACTCTACACCCTAAATAACGGGCCCTCAATAAAATAAAATAAAAAACGCTCGAACCCGTCGATTTTTGTTTCGAGGGAAAAACAATTTGCGCCTATTTTCGACTTTGCACCACCCCTTGAGCGAGGGTGATATTCAACCCCAAAATGACAGCAGAGACTTGAAACTCGGCAGTTGTGATCAGAGTCCAAGGGCCCTTCAAAATAAGGTATCAATCGACCCCTGTTTCCATTCGAGTCGGAGCGTTTTTTATTTTATTTTCTTGGAGGCCCGTTATTCAGGCTGGGAAGTTTTCCATATTAACTGTCTAAAAAATATAACGAAACCCAAACAGATGATTTTGAGCTTAGTCTCACCTGTAGCATATGTTCTATAACAGTGTTATTTAGCCTCTGCTCTTCTATCTCTATATGTACTGTGGAATTTGACTCTGATAACCATCTGTGCTTCATGATCTGGGCCATCGTGAGCCGTCTTTCTGGATCGACAACAAGCATATGTCGAATTAAATGCTCACAGTCTACAAATTTGCTCAAGTCAAAAAACATCAAAGATATCTGTGTGCTCACCTTGCGACATGAAATATGGAATTCTGAACTTTCCATCAATTACAACGTTCCTTAAAGCTTGCAAAGTGTGACCATCAAAGGGCAGAGATCCACATACCAGAACGTAGACGACCACTCCCAAGCTCTGTGAAATCGCAATGATTACTGAAGACTTCTTGACAATTGTCACCATTCTGGGGAAGTTCAACGTACCCAAACATCAGCCTTCGGTCCATCGTATTTCAATCCTTTGAAAAGCTCTGGTGCTGCATAAGGTGGTGAACCACAGAACGTGGTTAGTAAATTACCGTCTTTGAACTGATTACTGAATCCAAAATCTGCAAGCTTTGAAAAAAATATTGAAAACAAGCTTTGAAACAGTTCAGAAGTGATTCGCATGCACAGTTGATAAATCATAAAGATATTTTATCAACTGCATATGCGAATTAGTTCTGAACTAGTTAGCGACCGATCCGCGAACAAAGCTATTAAATACAATTTTTTCTAAATTACTCACTTTTATGTTGAAATTGTGATCTAATAAGAGATTTTCAGCTTTCAAATCACGATGGACTACCCCTTGAGAATGACAGTAGCTCACAGCCGAGACAATTTGATTAAATATTCTTTTTGCTTCAGGTTCGGCCATTCGTCCTTTATCCACTAAATGATCTAAAAAAATATGTACTGTTAACCATCAGATATTCATTTTTGTTTGAAGTGCAGACTGAATTATCAGTAAATGTGTGAACTAGATGAGACTTGTACAGTGTTTCATAAATGATGCGCAAAAGTGCAACATGCAGAACCAATGAATATTGGAAATGTCAAAATTTTGAAAATATGTAGTTGCTTTTCTCAAATTAATTGCCTCTAAAATTTTTAAATAAAACGATAGATCTTTGTCATGTGATTTCAAAAATATCATATACAGTGTGTCCAGAATAAAATGATGTACACCAACTTGCACAAAAAATGCGTACATTGAAATGGTGAAATTGCTTTGGTTTAAGCAGTGTATGAAGGTGACAAGTGAACGTCAAGTTTTGTCAGTTGCAATAATAATCCACTTTTGTGAAAACACAAATTCTTACACACTTCAGTGAAGACCTATGGTCGGTGAGAACAACTGAAAAGAACTAAATGACTAAATAGCCAGATCTACATCCGATGGAGAATGTGTGGGGACCATTTTGGTAAAAATTATTTACCAAAGAAACTGATGGAGGCCTCAGCTCAGAATCAGGCAGAACTATTAGATGCCATTCTCAATGCGTGAAATGAGCTCGTCAATGATGTTCAATATTGTCAAAATTTATCAAAATCCATGGTTCGCCGACTTCAAGAAGTTTTGGCTAGAAATGGTTCTGCTACTGGATTTTAAGAAATCTAATCTACATTTTTCTAAGTGAACTGAGTGAATAAATTCAAAGTCGTACCCACAATATTACGTTTTCATTGGAAAAAAAAATAAAAAGTTCAAATGCATGGCATGTAAATATTTTGACAGCCTATTACACTGCTAAAAAAAAACATGATTTCACTGTCTGTACGCATTTTTTGTGCAAGTTAGTGTACATGGGAATATTGGAAACGGTAAGAGATACGACGTCGCTCAAATGGAAGAAAAGTTGCGTATTTGTATGCCCAAAAATGATCTACTTTTGTTTTATTGTGAATCGATACCGTAATGTTGATACACAGTGGAAAAGGAAAATGTCAATATTCGAAAAACTACAATATTTTGCTTATAATAAAAGCTAACGTTTCCAAATTTTCAGGATATGGGTAAAAGGATACGACGATTCTAAAAACGGCATCAAAAAAGTTGAAAGCTTACTATGTTGCGTCCAGCCGAGGACAAATTTGTTTTTCTTATGGGAGCCATATTGAATTTCTTTATTTTCAAAATCCGCATTAAAAATGCTTATTAAAAATACAGGGTGTCCGGAAATTACGCATCAGGATTTTGGTGGGCGATTCTACATGAAAAATTAATGCAACAAACTTCTATACAATTTTTTCAAAAACTTCAAAAATTTTTTCAAAGTACGAATTTTTAATTATTTAAGGTACGGTTAATGTTTAAAGTCGTTTTTCTCGGAAACCGTTAATTCTACGATGATGCAACACGAGCACCTTTTTAAAAAATATTTTGATGCTCTTTACTAATTTGACATCCAAATTTATGAAAAGATTAAAACAAAAAAGTTCTAAGTAATTTTCCTAAGGTGAAGGACAGCTTCAGCCTTTTGTCATTGACGACTAGCGTCAAATTAATAGGGTGAATACAAAGAAACACTAGTGACATGCATGCAAAATTTGGCGAAAATCATTACACTAGAAAAAAAGTTATCAAAAAAAATAAGAAAAAAAAAATATTTTTTAACACCCTGTATCTTCCTTAATTTTGAGTTTTTGAAAAAATTGTATAGAAGTTTGTTGCATTAATTTTTCATGTAGAATCGCCCACCAAAATCCTGACGCGTAATTTCCGGACACCCTGTATAGCTTTCATAAGAAAAACAGACTTTACTTTGTTTGGACGCAACATGGTAGGCCTAGAATTTTTTTGACGCCGTCTTTAGAATCGTCGTATCCTGTTACCCATATCCTGAAAATTTGAAAGTGTTAGGTTTTATAACAAGCAAAATATTGTGCTTTTTCAAAAATGAACCTTTTCTTTTTTCACCCTGTATCTACATTACGGTATCGATTCAAAATAAAACAGAGGTAGAATATTTTTGGGCATACAAATACGCAACTCTTCTTCCATATAAGCAACGTTGTACCGTTTCCAATATTCCCATATAGTCCCATGTACATCATTTTATTCTGGACACACTGTATAAGTCGATGTATGGTTCAGTCGTTTTTGCGCTATATCAGTTTAAAGTCTTTCCATAAGAACTAAACGACCCACATAATTTACAACTAGTTGAATGATAAGTTGTTAAACAGATTGGATATTATTTTGGCCACACACTATTCAATTAGTTGAATGACAAGTTGAACAACTCAAGTTGATTCGACCGTCTCATCAATCACACATCCATAAAATATAAACCCAAAGTTGTCTCGACTGAGTGAAGGGTTCACGAACACTGTCCAATCTGTCCTATTTGACGCGGTTGAAGTCAGCTTGAACCACAGACTTTATGACCCAGCCAAAAACCAGAAAATCAACGGCGTCGCATAACTTGTTGAACGACAACTCCACACACTATGCGATTACCTCCTCAACCGGCGAGTCAACTTGAGCTGTTCAATTTGTTGATCAACTGATTGCCTAGTGTGTGGGCCGTTTTACTAAGCCACCATACGTTTCCCATAGCAACCATGATTCATTGAGATGGTTTGAATGGTGAAAAATTAAACTTTGAACTGAAATAACGCAGAAACGGCTGAATCAATCATCAACATGCATCGTTTTTTTTTAAATCACAAAAAAAAATCTTTCGTTTTATATAAAAACAATAGGGGCATTCCATTTGAAAATAGGAATTATTGTCATAATTTTGTAATTTCCAGTATTCATTTGTTTTTTTTTATACCGGATTATAGGTAGACATCTGAACAGAATCATACAGCTTTTGTAGTTATCATCTTCATCACACCTAAAATAATGGCTATACGGGGGTGGCAAATTATCAGTGGCGGCTCGTGATATATTTTTTTGGGAGGTTAAAAATTAGGGTAGGAGTTTTGCGCCGCAGGCAATTTTTTTGAGAGATTTACCCTTCTTTAAAAATAATTTTCCCTCATTTCCAGTAGAGGAAGTTCCGTTCTTTTCGCCGCTAATGTGTTAAGTTCGTATCGCCAGCTATTGGTCCGAGATTCATATCACAAAATACGAGACAATATGGTTATGCGTCGGGTACACGGGACATTTTTCTAAAAAACGGGATTGTACGGAAATCTATAAGTCCTAGAAAAACCCCTGGATTTTCTGTCAAATGCGTTTTATCACGGCCACGAAGGGCCAGCTGATATGCCACACAAAATTCAACACAAAATAAACGATTTATTTAAACATTTTCAATTTTTCAGTAAGCAAGCAGTGTCTAGGTGAGTGCGAATAACAACACTCCAGTACCCCAACACTTCCAACTGTTGTTATTCTACCGAGTGATTCATGTGATCTACTAAAGAATCATCTCGGAGAATCATATATTTTTTCATTTTCTCTTTCAAGTCGTTAACTCCGGTTTTGCACTATGACGAGTCGGACGAGTCATTAGAAAATGATAAACAAACGAAACAGTAAGACGAGTTCACAACCAGATATCTACTCGGCTAAATCGTACATACCTTTGCGAAAGTTTTGATAAACTTGTTTATTTTTGTCTTCAGTGGATTGTCGTATAAGTTCAGGCACTTTTCTTGAATTCACTTATTTTTGCAAACTCAAGTTCGTTGGCACATTTTAGTAGTTTGATTTTCTGCACTACCGACATTTTATTATCTATTAAAGTAAACTCGACAGTTCATAACTTAAAATCATTAAAAAAAAACAATCTACCGATAATAAAATTATTATTCAACTATTGGGAAACTATTACAAACTAACCTCACAAAAAAAAGATATCGTAAATATAGGGATGCGCTTCGCAATAAGCGAATCCGTTAATACGCGTATCCATTTGGTCGAAAAGACAGTTGGCGGATATGTTCCAAATTATAGGCTGGCTGTTGACCCCAGACACGGTTTAATTTTCCAATTTGCTTTGACGTTCTGCTACTCCCACTACCTGTGTATTTTTTGCCAAGCTTTATCGCCACACGGCCACTTCCGACAACCAGCCCAAACCATAGATGAATATTATATACTGGACGGGCCCAAGACCCAAGCCGTATTTCTGAATTCTGACTGTGCCTGATGTCAAGAAAAAAAACTGTACTTGAAAAAAAGCTACTTTACAAAATTGAATAGCCCGTCATTCAAAACGTTTCTTGACCTGCTTTTCTGCCAATAGTGTTGTCAAAATCCCCGTTGGTTGACAGTCCTCATGCATGATACTAAAACACAGAAGATGAGCTCACGCCCAGAACTATTATGTTTTGTAATCCGCTAACGTCATCACGTGACAAACACCCAGATTCATAGGTTATGTCGATGACTTTTCAGTTCGTTTTCTCGCTTTGATTTGTTTCAACCCAATTTGAGTAAAATATTAAAGTGAAATAATAATAAATGCTATTTGAAGAGGCTTGTTCAAATTTTAAAATGCACTAATCATATACCTAACTAATATGCCAACATATTTGAAGGAGCAGATAAATAAATTAAACTGCGTACACTGGATTGTATTTTATTTTGTATATTTTTCATTCTATTAACGGGGATCCCCAATATTGAAAACAACAATAAAAATATACTTTGAACCATAACTTAAGCACAAGAGAATCATACTATAAATAGTAATAATACATGATAAATAAATCGAATTAATAAACTCTTAACAAAAATAACACTACAAGACGAATAAAACCTATAAAGAGATCACAGCTCCCGTAGTATTTGGAAAACTTAGGCTCTATAGTATGACATGGTACAGCCGAACATGTCCAGATCTCTAGCATTCTTTTTGATGAAACAAAGGGACCTTTCAATCGCCTTCCATACGATGTCTGATGGAATTTTATTGTAAGCAAGACAAAATATACCAGTCAAATAATAACACACTCTTTGTAACTCTCTGATCAAACTACTTCAAAAGCTAACTTCCCTTTAGATTTTCATGCATTTTTGTCACACGGAGAAGTCATGCGCGTGTCGTTTTAAATTTCGTTCAGCAAATGACCATATCTTGTGTTTTTTAGTATCATGGTCGTCAAGGAACTTCCGTCTGTCTTGGCTTTTTCACGTACGATGGCGTTTTCGGGTTTGTCATTTTTTTTCTACAGACAATTTGACTTATTGGCGTCATTCTTTCGGAACATACAGGGTGTTCCAGTAAGGGTGGCCACCGGCCATATTCCTTAATCTAACAATCGTGGGGGCTCGCGACAAAAATTTTTATCACTAAAACGGCCAAGAGACCTGGAAAATATTTTCAAGTTTCTGAAATGGTCGCGAGGGTCGTCTACACCAAGTAGAAGAATAGGATTTTCTAGAATTTTGCCCGATGAAAATATATGGATGATAACATTTTGATACTAACTGTCTATTTACCTACACTTTTTGTCCAAAAGGTTTTCTTCTATCTATCACAATAAAGCGGTGGGAAAGCTCAATTGTTTTTTTAAACAAACGGAGAATTCTCCCGTTTTGCTTGACCGATTGTAACGAACTTGAGTTCATATGAAAGAGCATAATCTGAACTACAAAATGCTTTTTTGCTATTGAATTTGTGACCTTCGCCGTCGCCGCTAAATGGCGTTAGCTGAAACGGTAGGATATCTTTTTTTCCAAAAAAAAAAAATCAAATGTACTGGTGTATTCAATTTTTAATTTTTTTACAGAGGATACATTTTTCTATTGAAACAAATTGAAAAAGAACAAAAAAAGTAGAAAGAAAAATTTATCAATTTTTTTGTTTTTTTATATTTCAAATGAATATACCATTACATTTGATTATTTTGGAAATAAAACTGAAAAATGTGCTATCGTTTCAGCTAACGCCATCTAACGGCTAATGCGAAGGTCACAAATTCAAAAGCAAAAAAGCATTTTGTAGTGCAGATTATGCTCTTTCATATGAGCCCATGTTCGTTAAAATCGGTCAAGAGAACCGGGAGAAATCTCCGTTTGTTTGAAAAAAACAATTGAAGTTCCCCCACCGATTTATTTTGATAGATAGAAAAAAACGTTTTAGACAAAAAGTGTAGGTAAATAGTCAGCAAATATGAAAATGATATCATCGATTTATTTTCATTGAGCAAAATACTATAAAGATCTTATTTATCTACTTGGTGCTGGTGCTTACGCCCCCTAGCGACCATTTCAGAAATTTGAAAATATTTTTCAGGTTTTTCTCCTGGCCATTCTTGGAATAATTTTTTTTGCCACAAGCCTCTACGATGAATAGTTTCCGGGATATGGCCGGTGCCCACCCTTACTGGAACCACATAACAGCTACAATATAATGGAAACTGCAATGATAAAGGTTGTTGGAGAGTTTTGACGTTATCAAGTGGCGCCCTACAATGGTTGTTTGGCTAACCCACGGACTTGGTAAATGAAAATGGACTGCTAATGCAATGAGAAGAGTCACTGGAGCATGGGCGCTGCCATGATGGGACAATTTAAGTTGGTGCTTCTGATTTTCAGTGGTGCCATCGTTGAAAAATGCAGAAATCTGTAATTCCTAATTTACATTAAATTTAATTTCGAAGAGGGAACCGTCAAATTTCCGCTTGGCAAACGGGAATCATATGTCAACATTCACATTGAATTTGGCGTAAGCGGTAAGCGTGACACAAATTCAATGTAGATGGTATCATATGATTCCTGTTATTCAAGCGGAAATTTGACAGTTACGATTCGAAAACAAATTGAATGTAAACCTTACATAAAGCTACTGTCTGATTTCGTGGTTATGTTAATCAATATAATAATATGAATATAATATAAGTAAATAGTAAATACCTAAACAATAAGATGAAGGACGAAGGATATTGGTAAATATTTCTATTTTTTCTTCAAGTGTCTGTGACCTGTGACTTCTCGTTCCCGTGGTTTTTGTGCATATTGAAGAGAATATATAATATCAATTCTAAAACCGCAGAATGCATAAATCTTGAATTATCGACTATCTCAAGTCCTACCCTATACCTATTTTCCATGGTCCAAGTTAAAGTCGTTACGAAATAGTGGGTAGGTACGATCGTTGTTTGTAAAACAACGGTACTACGGTACAATATATAGATCAAGTGCTATTCGCTACTTATAATGCTGCTGAAAGGACAGGGGCGAGTTCAGAATCGTCACACCCGGTGTGATTGTGATCCAAGTGTCACACTAACACTAACCGTTCAAAATAATCAAGAGCGCACCCTAGACGCACACTGCTTTTTGTTCAGGAATTGACGTAGAAGCATTCCAGGGTGATCTTTGATCACACCGTATTTTTGTGGTGTGAAAGAGGTATGATTTATCATTTACGGAGACAAAATGCAGACAAGACAATTAATTCAGATGTTCAAAATAATGCATTGTAATGAAGAGGATTTCTCCGATGATTGATTCTTTTGAGTACAATTAAGTACGATGAAAAATGATCAATAATATTTGGGGAATAGATGGTATTCACTCCAAAGTTGATTAATCCGTAAAGATTTAATCAAACATAAACAAAACAAACTATAGTTAACCGTCGAACAGCTGACTAAACATTCTCAAACGTTCAGAAATACGAGAGTGAAGATGTCACACAATCGATCACACAGTCAATTATCCACAAAAGTCGCACTCACACCGAGTGCGACGTTTCTGAACTCGCCCCTGTATAGGTAATGATATTTTTGAAAAATTGAGTTGATGAAGGCTCATTTTTATGTTAATAATAATCACACACAAAACGTTTCATAGTTTTATGAGTACCTATCTAGAATAATGTCAAAAACCCTGCACTAAATCACAATATGAATCTTGAATTTTAAGTATAGGTCATAGATAAAAAATATATATACGGGAAGTAGGTATAGGTATCTTCTCCAATAATAATCCAAAACCCAAATACAAATAATAGGTGACATAAGACATAACCTCAACCTCAAAAACAAAACAATCAGCTGTCTTTCTGCATTTTTCAATTGCCGCATAAGACGAATTGCAGCGCTTCATCGCTTTTCTCGAGCGATTTCACTGAAATGACATGAATGATAACTTCCACCACTGCAACACAGAACCTGCGATAAAGCGTAAGAAATATGACATGAATGATAACTTCCACCACTGCAACACAGATCCTGCGATAAAGCGTAAGAAATATATGTTTTTTCGCTAGACTACTATGCTGCAGCGCATCGAATCAGGTCATTCCAGTAAGACAGCTTAAATATAGCGCTAGTTCTCGGAACGCAGCCATAAGTGGCACGTCAAAAAAAACAGATATACCAACTCAAATTGTCCCATCATGGCAGCGCCCATGCCTCCGTGATTTTTGGCAAGGTCGGCCATATGCATTAGCAGTCCAGTTTTTATATAGGTCCGTGGGATAACCACAAGGTTTCTATATAAGAGGTTGCCTCACTTCGCCTGAGGTAAAGACGGAAGGGGGAAAATATGACGTCATTTGAGGCTAGCGGTCTGAAACAGTCCGCATTCTGTCATTCCTGTCATGCAATTGAATCGGACTGCATCGTGTCGTGTCATGTGTCATTCGATCAATGATTGATGAAACGTTGAATTTCTTGCCAATTTTATCATTTAAATCGAAATAAAATATTAATAGAGGTGTAAAATTATCTTTTGGGACATTATTATCGTATATTATTGGTCAAGAAAGCGAAAATACTGTTCCAAATGTGAGTATTTCCTATAATATGTATATTCATACATCAACCCTCAGATTTCCACAACTTTTTAACTATTATTTTATATTAGTTTTGCCTAAATATACTGAGAAATCTACTATTGAGCTAAATTTAGGAAGAATAGAATAAACTAAACAGTTGAACACATGTAAAGAAACTCTATTATGATCATTTCTAGACACACCTACCTTTAAAACACTATATTTGATAGACAAATCCAAGGATGAGACACTTACAAACAGTTTTCAAAACGTAAATGGATAATTTCACAGAAGAAAACCATCGACAGCAAAAAATCTCTCGTCCACCACGAAATAAATAATGAGGTTATGACATTGATAAATGACATTCTTGATTTTATGATGGAATGGTTCGAGAAATGGCCGCAGTGGCGCTACAGTAGACACAAATGACGTCATGACCGTAAAAGTGAGGCAACCTCTTATATAGAAACCTTGGGATAACGACATAAACCACATGACAGGATATGGTAAAACAGAAATCTACATCAGCATACAGCGCCATCTGCAGGTTTCTGTCGCAGCTATATTTTTGCGGCAATTTCAAATGCTTATAATTTTTTTGAGCTTTTGTTCCTGGTTTTAAAATATGTATGTATATTTAACCCAAATTTCGAAATAGATACGTTTTCAATCAAAACTTTCTAAACACTATTTTAATGATGAATGGTTTGGAGAAAGTGGTTTTATGGCTTTTTTTGACTATTACATGGTGATAATACCCACAAGATTGAAAGTATCTGGAATATTCATTCCAAAATGTATCCACTATGGTTATTCTTATTCGCCCAATGTTAGAATAGTAACCTATTGCTGATTGCTGCCGACTGTTTCATTCGTTTTGAAATAATAAAACAAACATTTTGAGATCAATTAGAATGTCCAACCATATTAATTTTCGCTACCTATTTCCTCTGTACGATGCGTTCGAAGTGTTCCATTTAAAATATACATGATTTTTATCTTCTTGTTATTATTTTCTAAGACAACTGAGTTTCACAAAATTACCTTCAAACGAATTAGCGGGCTGAGCGGCAAAGATGAAATTCCAACATCGGTTGAATAAGAATCATCTTAGTAATCATCACAAAATAACTTTTCCACAACTACAAATAATTCTCTAGAATTATGATAGAGTTGAAAAAAATATCGATTAAAGTATTTTTTTCGTAATAATTGGGTTAAAAATCAGCATATTTTAAAACCAGGAGGATTCTGGATATCACACACCAAATAAGATCTATAGATTTGTTCATAAGTCTTATTCTGCAGTGATGGATTCCGCACTTCACAAATCCACTTTGCGAAGAGTTCCGCATTATCCTTAGGTCCCTTACTTGCTAAATCATGACAATTCGGGATAACACAAAAGCTGTTATAACGATGCTTCTGATAACACTCCATTTTCAAAAAGTTTACTCCAACAAAGATGAAATTTAGGTGATAAGCTTATAACAAGAACTTTTGACAATGACAACAAACTTTCCTTAACAACCGATCAACCAATCAGGGACAAGACAGCAAACAAATTCTAGCGCCGCGGTGGATGTTTGGCGAAATACGCATTTTCATGTATGACTGGTTGCTGGCTAAAAACATGTCACAAGTTGCCATTTGACTTTCCTTTATATTGTAGGTGTTATGTGACTGGAACAGCCAGTACAGGGTGTCTATTCAAGAATGGCAAGGTGGCAGATCTCAGAAACTAGTCATCCCAGAGACTAAATTACTGGGTAATATGAAATAGAGAAAATGCTGGAAATATATCAGAAGTTCCCAAGATAGCCACAAGGTGGCGTAACGGTGCTACCAAAGCACAAAATTGCTGTTTTTTCGTGAATTTTAAATAGAAACAAATATAAATGAGTACCGCTATGGATTCCTTGAGAAATTTCTTTCAAATTTGTTTTTTTTTATTTTTTTTTCTAGCATGTCAAATAAAACAGGTATCAGCTGTCAAACCTTACAACGCAAGAATGCTCATAACTTTGAAACAAATCAACCGATTGATGCGATCTTGGTCTCATTTTGAAGAGGAGGTTCTCCTCTTCCACAATTTCAAATGATTCTGATCAGAAGAGACGATTTTATTCAATATAATATGCGGACGACGACACTTTTTCAAATTCACTCGAAATTTTAAAATACAAAGGCATAGTGAAAATAGTTCGTCTGGAATGTCGGCTAAATTTTGCACATCTTTCATGCATTACACTTTTTTCTAGCTCTCGAAATAAATAAGCTAAATGTTTTTTTGTGATAATTCAATGCAAAAAAGTCCTACTATTTAAGATATAATTTGTTTGAAATAAATCAGTGACTGGATGGTTACTAGGTAACGCAAAAATTTGTTAATGTCTTCTTTACGAGGGCATCTTGAATAGTATCACTATTTTACATTAAATTACAGAAAAGCGTATAGATAGCTTTTTTATTTCAAAATCTAGAAACAAGTGTAATACATGAAAGTTGTGCGGAATTTTGTCGAGAATTAAGACGAACAACAGTATACCTTTGCATTTGAACATTTTTAGAAAATCCAGAAAATGTCCGTCGTCCGCATATTATACTGAATACAATCGTCTGTTTTGATCGGATTCATTTGAAATCTCAAAATTGTGGAAGAGGAGAACCACCTCTTCAAAATGAGACCAAGATCGCGTCAATCGGTTGAGTTGTTTTGAAGTTATGAGCATTCTTGCGTTGTAAGGTTTGACAGCTGATACCTGTCTTATTTGACATGCTAGAAAAAATATCACAAAAACCAATTTGAAGGAAATCTCTAAATGAATCCATGGCGGTACTCATTTATATTTGTTTCTATTTAAAAATCACAAAAAAACAGCAATTTTGTGTTTTGATAGCACCGTTACGCCATCTTGTGGCTATCTTGGGAACTTCTGATATATTTCCAGCATTTTCTCTATTCCATAATAATATTACCTAGTCATTTTTTTTTGCGAGTCTCTGGGATGCCGTGTTTGTGAGATCTGGCACCTTGCCATTCTTAAATAGACACCCTGTACATACATGCTTATTGATCTCGTCAATAATTTACCTGTGATATTCCACAATTATTAGTGATATTCCACTATGTTCTGCAGAATGAAGTCCTAGGTGGAAATATACTTTCGGAAAAATATAAGCGGGCTCAGTTTTCTCATAATGTATACAGGGTGGTGCCCCAAGATGGGGTGGACGATTGTGGGAAAATGGTGAGGAAATAGGATAATTTTTTTTGTGCACATTATAGTTAGTCATAAAGGCTCTGTTTTAAAAATAAAGCCATAGTACAGCGTGTCCCAAAAAATTCGTGGCAAACTAAACTTGTATTTTTTTAAATGGAACACCCTATATACAGAAGGTCCGCGGATGCGGTTAACAAGAGGTGAAATGGACCAAAAATTGAACGATACGACAAAAAGTTCTTGATAAAAACGTCTGCTTGCTAAAAAAAAAAAGAATCTACGATGAAAAAATTGATATTTATTATACAGGTCGTCTCAAAAATATAAAAACATAAAATTAAACAAGAACAAACAGTCATTTTTTGACTCTTTAACGTTAAATGATAAATGAAAAACTTGATCCTAATTTAGTCCTAACCCTGAATCCGAACTTACTGTAGAAAATTTGAATCTATGAAAACTTTTAAAAATTGATCAATTTTGCAAGTCCGCATTTCACTACTTTCATACTATGACTTTGATAGCTACAACAACAGATGATCATGTACACGTATAAAAACCATAATATACAAGTGGTAAGATGCGGACTTGCAAAATTGCTATTTTTTTGAAAAATGTATTATAGATCAAATTTTTTTTCAGTAAGTTCGGAATTGGGGTTTTGACTTGATTTGGAGGAAGTTTGTTATGTACCATTTCACGTTAAAAGTTCGAAAAATTGCTATTCGCTTTTATTTAATTTTATGTTTTCATATTTTTGAGACGCCCTGTATAGTAGAAATCAATTTTCTCATCGTAGTTCCTATTTTTTCGGCAGGCAACCATCTTGGTTGCACCACCCTGTAGATTTGCCTTTTTCAACGTGACAACTGCTTCAATCAGAAAAATACAAAGTGAAGAAACATTCAAGACAAAATCGTCTTCCAAACAAAAATCAGTAAAGATTCACATTTTCGTTTATTTATTGCAAAGTTGGGCAATTTCGCTCACAATATCACTGCAACAATGCAACCTATCAACTCCAAGAAAAATACATACCGAATATTTCCCCATTACTGGCATATTCCGTAACCATATAAATAGTTTGTTTAGTTTCCATCAATTGGTAAAGGCGAGTCACATGAGGATGTCTTAGTTTCTTCAAAATAGCAGTCTCTCGAAATATTTTAGTCAAGTTTTCTTCGTCAAGAACAGTCTTATCTATTATTTTGATAGCCACCTGAAAACAAATATGGAAAAATCAATAAAATTAAAATTTCACATAGAGAGAAGTTCAACTTGCAAAGATTTTATAATATCTGCAATACACCTCAAGATTAGATTTGAAAATACTTTTAAGTGATCATATCTTCATTTCGAACCATCTTAAACCGATATTAAAATATTTCAACAATATTATCTATGAAGCGAACATACAGGATGACAACTCAAAAACCCAATGCCAAAACGCGAAAAGATAAAAAAAATCCTAAGAGCCGTTTCTTTGATAGAAGGGAGAACTAAATCTATGTACTTTTTGAACTTCCATCTCCTCCCCTTCCGGCCACAGTCACCCCCTCTTTGAGATACCTCAAATTAATCTGCTTTTTAATGTTGTTATCAAGAGCTTTCAGATAAAGTATCACAAGTAGAGGATTGTCATTTAAGATTATTTACTCGGAGTGGATGGAGGTAAGGGCATAAGTGAAGGTTATTACGTCATTCTGGTTCCTCCTACCCATTAAAAAAACTCTCCCATTGATTTTTTTTTCATCTCTTCGCAAACTGAATTATGCCCAACGAAAAAGAGATACGTCGGGCTGGATAAATGAAGACGAAACGATATTATTAAAAAAAAATGTCCTCGATTTCTTCTCAAAAATTAATGCGTAGACTCTGATAACGCTTTCTTCAAATAACGTGCGCAACTTAATTTAGCTGCAGTAGTTCTCAAGATATTCCGGCGCATATCTCGCAAATGCAACTCAAACGACTTGCTAGGTGCAGTGGTGGGTTGCAAGACCAACAATAATAAAAATGGTGAGAGCTATCCGTCTAGCTACAGATACTTTCGGTTTCCAACCGCTTAAGACATTCGCAATTTATGGATGCATTGAAAATTCTAGAATATGTTTCAATTATTTTTCTAAGTAAAAAATAAAAACTGCATTATTTCTGGGGAATATCTTCGCCATAAACTCTTATAGAAAATCCATTCGAACGTCAAAAAACAAATAAGATTTTTTTTTTAACAATGTTAGATCAAAATAGAAAAAGTGATAGGTGAATAAACCATTATAATAATTGTCAGAATTCCACCACATCGCAATATAAGCCATGTACCTCATCCATTTGGGTCACCGGATGACGCCATACGTGGTTCTGTACAAAATTCTTTCGCCAAGTGATAATATCTGTTGAAATATTATGGTATCGAATAATGAAAACCTACATCCACCCAAATCATCGCCGGACTATTGACAGTGCCAGACTATCGCACGGCGAACTATCTCAAGCAAGATACTGTAATAAAGTACATATGTTTCAAGAAAAAGAAGTCACTCCACTCTTGAACAACCCAAACTGCGCATCACCAACCTGTCGCTCGTCTCTGGCGTAGGTATAACATGAGGCATCAAGCTGATCATGCGGTAATCATGACATTGAGGAGTTATCGTTTTTGTTAGGTCAGGCAATGAGTCATCAGTCAAAAGTTAAGCAAATGGTTAGTCAAGGAAGAAGAAAAAATGGTCCAGAACAACGATAAAGATTTTTCAAAAAAGTACATCACTTGAGTTTCTGCAGCAAACGTGCATATACATATGTCAGATGATTTGTTTGTTTTCTTTTGAAAAACAGAAACTGAAAAGAACAGCTTTCAATTTCTCAGTACCATCACTTGATTCATGTAAAGAATTATGTTGTCAATGCCTCCGAATATATTATTATTGACGGATTAACCTGGCATGAATTTAGTGATTTTCGAGAATCAAAAACATGCAAGGAAATAATAAAACTGCCAACTGATATGTTGTTAAGAGGCAAGGGGAGCAGTTAAAATGGACAATTTTGTAACTTTTGTTTTGTCTGTTGCGTTGGGTGCCTGATGAATATCAGGGCTACTTCAAAAACATTTTAAATACCTATGCTCGTGAGCCAGAGAAAGTTAAAAAATAAAAATATCACAAGAAATATATCGAATTAAGTTAAGCAATAAGTTTTGCAAACTTTTGTATCAATAAAGTGAATTTATTAAAAATGTAAATTTGTCATTATTGCAGAAACAACCCAAGTGCAGTTTTTCAAGATCATTTTTAAGGCACAAATATATTTTTGTTTCATTCCTTTCTCTTTAATACTAAATAAATGTACGCAAACTTCATCTTTAAACCAGCTTGAAAAAAAAACAGCATGTTGTGTCAAAATGAGATAATTTTTTCACCTCCTGAAAACTTCTAAAAATGTCGATTGAGGTGTTTCAAAAATAAACGATTCATATATACAGTAGGGCAGTTTCACAAGAATGATTTTGCCGAAACCCAGATTGATTCTCATTTATGATGTTATTTCTTTGACAATAGGTACTGCAAGATTTGTTCCTTGGCTGCAATTTCCATCATCTTCTCATACGGCGGCAATGTTAATTGTGCGAAAATCCTCGATTTGTATTGAGTTAGGGACTTTAGGTACCGGTGTGATCAGGGATGATTTCCAATTATATGGGAAAGCTCCACTACACAGCGAACTGTTAACAACGTCTAAAAAACTGTTTCCGACTATACTGAAAATATCCTTTAATATGCGTGTTGACAACATGTCCTCGCATCCTCCCGTGTTTTTCAATCCCTTCGCAACGTTATTCAGGTACTTCATTTCCACTGGCTCAAACGTCTCAAACACTTCAGATGTCTCGATAGCTTGTAATACATAATCGTGGTCGTTCTTTGGTTTAACAGTTTCAACAATATTTATAATACTGTCCACAAAGTAATCAATGAAACTCTCGGCTATATCATAGTTATCGGTAATCCTAATACCGTTGCATTTTATTTCATCAACAACACAGACTTTTTGTGGTAAGAGTGTTTTCAGATTCTTCCAAAGCTTCTGAGAATTATTCTTATTTCTGTCCAGGATCTCGAACAAATACTGATTTTTGGACCTACGTATTAGCGATACTATTTTATTTCTGATGCTTTTGAATGCATTCCATAGTTTATTATCCTGATGAAGTACTGCTGCCCTGAATCTAGAATCCCTGGATTTCATTTTCGCCAAAATCTCCGACGTCATCCATTTGTTGTGCCGTGCCTATACTTCGGATTCACGGTTTTTGATGTGATAGTAGAGAATTTTTCCAACGATAAAGTGATTCATGATATCAAGTTATCGGCTAAGAAGTTTGTCCCTGTAATAGAATTATTCCAGTCACGTCCCAGTAGATCAGTTTTGGTTATTTCACTGTTATATTTCAATGTTTTAATTTTGACAACTCTGCTTGGGGTGACTTGTTTTATAATTTTAACCAGAATAATGTTGTGGTCTCCGATTCTTGGTGTTGGTAGTACCGTTGTTTCATACTCAAACTCTCTTTTGAATGTCCTCGTTCCTTTTGAAAACGGTGCAATTCCTGTCCCACGCTGAATGATCCGTTTTCAGCCTCATACCATACTTTTGATTCGACAATGAAAAATTTACGCATTTCAAACAGCCCGAGGTACACTCCTTCAAATGATTTTCTCCACATTCTGAGCACGCCACATTTTTGGTACAATTTTTCTTGATATGACCGAACTTGAAACTTGAAACATTTAAAGCACTGGACAACACGAAAGTCTGGATATGCAGGCGTATTTCTGAGTCAATTTTTCGTATCTGGCTTTTTTTTCTTGTTTTAAAATACTTTCCCCGTTCAAAATATAAATAGAAATAGTTTCCGGAATAAAAAGGATTATTTTCTCGACAACGAGAAAAATCTAGGACGCAAAAATGTTGTATTTCTGGTTGTTTCATTTAAGAAAAAAATAAAAATCACAACAATGACAGTGACGTACATTCATTTTTTTAAATGATTTGATAGGACATGACACAGGATAATATGACCCTTGGGACGGCACTGGTACTGACGGTCTTCATAATTTTCACTGAGCTAGGGCTAAAGTTGGCTTTTATCACTAAAAATAAATCTGCCAAACTTTTAAAAAAAATGATCAAAGGATATTTGTAACATTAATTTTTATAAGTGTAACATCCTGTATCTTGAAAACAATGCTTTTTTGGACCCATGCTTGTGTAAACTTCTTTTCATGAAATTAGGTCAGGAATACGCCCTCAAATTCAATGTACGCAATTAGGAATCCAAAATGACAATGATTTATTTGACTATTGACAAAATTAATAATTATGGGAAGTGCATGAAATGGAGTAAATAATGTCGAGCTAGTAATGGTCGAACGAGAGTTTGTTATCGAAATTCAAACCAAAGCCCCACGAATCATCTTTTCTTCTCTTTCTACTGTTTTCTTATAGAACGAAAAAGAGATAGCATTGTTCGTAACACGTATGTCGGCTAATGATAATCGTTTGAGGTCGAAAATCGATCGGCCGCCATACTATGGTGACAAACTCTCGTGGTGACACCGAGCAGATTTTTACGTTTTTTGAATTAATGTTTTGCTTCAAAATACGCTGTGTTTAACGTTAAGCATGGTGGGATGTTCAGCATACGGCTGCAGAAGCCGAAGTGAGGAAAATGTGACTGGAATTACATTTCGCAGGTAAAAAATCATAGTTCAACTTCGGTTATGTAGTCATAAAAGGTACAATTTTTCCGTTTTAATAGCAAAAACACGGAAATCTCTATGATGCTTAGCTGGGACATAGCCAAAACAAACTGATTTTGTTAATTTCAAGTTGTTTTCCATACAGGACATTAAAAAAAATGTTTCAATATGTAAATCATGCTCGTCAGACTAGTTTTACCCAGTGGCGAAGTTAAAATTCAAAGAAACTTAGAATGGATGTTTTAATGCTATTTAAAAAATTCATATTGTTCTAGATTTCCAATGCAAGATTCGAAAAGACTTGCACTTTGGATTAAAAACATGCATAGATTGGGAACCCACAGTGAATGACAAACTTTGTTCCAATCATTTTGAGAAATCTTTCTTTTATAAAATTGGGACTAGAACTCAACTGATTTTTTCAATTTAAATCATGATTCAAATCACGATATACAGGCTGTGCGGAAAATACGTGTTCAACGTTCGATGGCAGAAGTCTGTCGTCAGAGTTCAATAATCTACCAATGGACAACAAAAACTCTATCGATGTGAACTCTTTCAAAAACCAAATGCGTGGATTTATTGACAGTGAGCGTAAACATTTATAGTTTTTTTATACATTTGATGATTTTTACGTATTATTATGTTTACTTTTAAAGCTGCTGCTTAATAAACGATTATTTATTTATTTAAATTGAAAATAGGTCGAATTAAGCCATCTTACCAATTTCCAATATTGCTCATACTTTATTCTAAAGAAAGAGGACATCAAAAAATAATTTAAAAAAATAAATCCTAATTTTTCAAAAACTTTCAAATCGATTTTAATGATAGCGAAAAAAATTAATTAATCCAAAGATATATCAAATGGATGAAAAATAAAACGCGAGTTTTCCAACATGCCGAAAGGGGCGGTGTTGAAGCAATTCTTTCTCACTTTCTCTTTCTCATCGCAGTCATATACACTCATGATCTGATAAATACTTAGCATATGCCTAAAATTTGATAAAACATTGATCCTGAATTATTGGTAATCAAAAAAGTATTGATGCATTTAAAAACTTCAATCCGATTACGGGTCCAAGCGAAAATGTATGTAATTCCTGAAAATAGGTATCACAATAATTGAACACAGGCTAATAATTAGACCTGGCTGTTTATCTTTTTGTAAGAAAAAAAATCGTAACAGGGTAAACGCAGTTGAAGGGGGTAGATCAGAAAATCTACAATCTCGTCTACAACTTTTCTTTCAACAAAATTTTCACATAGCCTCAAGGTTGATAGGTAAAATGAGAAAAACTGAGTTTTTCGTTTTTTATGTTTTATTTTTCAGAAAATGTTTTCAGAATTACGAAACTTGATGAGATTGCACTTACTCTTATGCCGAATAAGCAGATATTTTTGTTTTGTTAAAAAGTTTTTTCGTTTTTGAGTAATGGAACGATTTACGCGAGAAATGCCTTTTTTTCAACACACTGGACAACCTTTTTTTTCACGTTCGAGACTTCAGACGAGGCACTTTTTTTTGTTGAGACTTCAACTTTCATTTAAAAGAATAGAAGTATATCACTTCAATGGAAAAATATTGTGTAGCGTACGAAGAACTGAAAATTCGAATTTTGCTCATAATCAATTTCTCACCAAGTTGAAGTCCCAACAAAAAATACTTGCCTTGTTCGAAGCCTCGAAAGTTAAAAAAAAAGGTTCTCCAGAGGGTTGAAAAAAGCATACTGAATATTTAAAAACAACCAACCGCGTTTGTATTTTCACCAAAGGACAAAATGCAAATAGAAAGTCTGATTTTCATTTATCTGACCATGTACGCCAGACGGAGATAAATAAGATCGTGTGACGTGAGGTTTGACGTCACCATGACTATTGGATGTTGATTAGCGTTCTTTAATCAGTGATTACTACATCAATAGAGGCCGTAGATTGATTTTTTAAACATTGATGGCATTAGTACTTATACAGGGGGTCCGGAAATGAAATGGGGGGCAAAAAATTCAGGTGAGAATTCTAGACAAAAAATAAATGCTACCTCTTCCTATAAAATTTTTTCGAAAATTGATTATTGATGGAGTTACGAGTTGCATTTTATTTTCAGTTTTTTTTGCAACACCTTTTGCCACGCTCAAAATATTTTGACAAAATCTCGTATTTCGGACTTAATCGGGATAAGGAATTCTAATTTGCCCACAGTTTTTTCGTATTTTGTAGAGGGCGTCACATACGAACCTATACTTTGATTTGAAAGATCCCAACTTTTTTGTGCTACACTGTATGTGACTTTTGACCAAATATTTTCACTCTCTTAACCTTTCGAAAATAAATTGAAAGTGATCATTTTAATTTATTTTCAACCTTAAAATAAGCATGCTTTGGAAACATGCGCTATAGTTGCCGTGGCAACAAGTTTCGGAAAAATTAGTTTTGAAAGTTGATAATTTTTTGAAAATTTGTTGTTATGCTGATGGTGGTCAATGACAAAAATACTGAAAATGAAAAAAAATGAATGAATGTAAAAAATTACCAATTGTCAAAACTGATTCTCCTCAAACTTAATTCCACGGCAACTAATAGCGCTTGATTCCCAAGCATGCTATGTTAAAAGTTGAAAATAAGTTAAAATAATTTCGTATTCATCACATGCAAGCAAAGTTATTTTAGCGTATTTCTCGAAAACGGTTAGATTAATCAAACAAAAGTAGTATACATACCTTTTTTATGTCAAAAGGTTGGGAGACTAAAAATATTCACTCAAGGCATACGGTGTAGCACAAAAAGTTAGGACCATTCAAATCAAAGTAAAGGTTCGTATGTGGTGCCCTCTACAAAATGCGAAAAAACGGGGGGCAAATTTGAATTCCTCATCCCGATAAAGCCCCAAATACGAGATTTCGTAAAAATATTATGGGCGTGGCAAAAGGTATTGCAAAAAAACTGCAAATGAAATCTAAAAACAATTTTATATTCACTTTGATAGATGTTGGAAGTTGGAAGTGTCCGCCATTTACCTCAATACATTTTTGCGCTTTGTACGTTGCACTTTCAACACACCCTGTATGTTTTTAACGACTGATATTTATCACCACATTTATTAGACAAATCTTCTTATTTTCATTTAAAGATAGATAGATAGATAGATAGATTATCCTTTATTCGTTCCAATGTTTATAACTTACAAGGTTACAAAGAAAAACCCGGTAAGGGCGTGGAACATTGTCAACAAGAACAAGAACAAAATAAATAAGTATAGTATTGGTACAATATTTAGGCAATAATTACAACAAAAGTAAAATTCAGTTATTCAAATAACTATGTCTGACTTATTACATGAAAAAAAATTTTGAATAGTATAAAAAGCTTTTTTACAAAAATTAGATTATCACCTGCTGCTCTATGGCGGATAAGTTAAGGGAAACCC
Source organism: Orchestes rusci (assembly GCA_958502075.1). Lineage (NCBI taxonomy): Eukaryota > Metazoa > Arthropoda > Insecta > Coleoptera > Curculionidae > Orchestes > Orchestes rusci. Next base: position 72,205,356 of record OY293303.1, read on the forward strand.
TGTATAGAATTATTACCTTGACGTTTTTTGTTACAGGGTAGAAAAAGATCTAGGCAAGAAACTGAAAGTGCCCCCTTGACTTCTGTTCAGCCCGAGATTGACTCGTCTGGAGTCAGCAAACCTGACATTCTCCGGAAGAAAAAACTAAGGATGCAATTTTTTCGTGCAATGAATAAAAACAAAGCAAAGACTAAAAAAGTGAAAGTGTTGCGGGAAAAAGTGAGAAATGAAATGAAATGAAATAGTTATTTATTTAGCACACTTGGCTACTATAGACTACAATAATTTTTGAATCCACCACTTAATTTATTTAACATCCGACTTACCGTAAACAAAGATATAATATACAGGGTTATTCACGATATTCGACACGAAACATTATGGCCGAAGTATATGATTTTGAAAAAGTTTTTTTTTTCTGGATGGATAGGGACCCTTCAAGGCTACATTTTAAAAATATTTTAATGTTATACAGGGTGTCCCCAAAACACGAAACGCATCAAAGTTGTATTTTTTTAAATGGAACCCCCTGTATATTAATTGATATTTCAATTCTTTCTTCAATTTGGAACAAAAATTGTAATACAACTAATGTTCCTAAATTCAACCGTTATCGAGATATCGCGTTTTAAAAATGGCATTTTTGCAACTTTGACATGCTATAAAACTCAAACTATTCAAGTTAGAGAAAAATGGATTGCACATTCCAATCTTAACTTTTCAAGAGCCATTCAAGGAGATTAAATTCATTCTTGTGAAAAAATGTCAAAATGTGCCGAAAAAAGTTGACAGTGGACGGTACCTTCTATCCAAATGACAGAAGAGCTCTTCAAAAGTTAAGATAGGAAAGCGCAAACCATTTTCCTCTAACTTGAATAGTTTGAATTTTATAGCATGTCAAAGTTGCAAAAATGCCATTTTAAAAACGCGGTATCTCGATAACGGTTGAATTTAGGAACATTAGTTGTATCACAATTTTTGTTCAAAATTGAAGGAAGAATTGGAATATCAATTAATATACAGGGGGTTCCATTTAAAAAAAATACAACTTTGATGCGTTTCGTGTTTTGGGGACACCCTGTATAACGTGAAAATATTTTTAAAATGTAGCCTTGAAGGGTCCCTATCCATCCAGAAAAAAAAACTTTTTCAAAATCATATACTTCGGCCATAATGTTTCGTGTCGAATAACGTGAATAACCCTGTAAAGGTACTTAAGGTACAAGAAAAAAATTGTCTCCTTAAAACAGGTACTCAAAGACTTGACAAAAAAAAATCTAATTTCTCTCGAACAATCAAATTTATCAAGCAACCTTCCTGAAATTAGTCAAGAGCTAATGAAACAAGCAGAAAAAATAAAATATTCACCCGCATTAAGAAAATTTGCTGTAACATTAAGTTTATTTTCTCACTTCCTCACAAAAGTACGATTGGAAAGTGGTTCAAAACGGTAAATGCCGATCCTGGGCTTACTCATGTGATCCTGGCTATGTGAATTTCGGAGTTGATCTTCAGGATGATAGCAATGCGATGGCAAAGGAAGCATTTGTTTTGATGGCCACCTGTATAAATGGGAGGTGGAAAATACCAGTGGGTTATTTTTTCACAATCAAATAAGTACACTAGTTTATCAGTGCATACATTTAATTCTTGAAACGGGAGCTTCTGTAGCTTAGAACATAGAACCCACTAGAACTAGCGTACACCCTAGATTCCGGGCCAATTGTTTGTCACTATGATAAACATGTTATTATTTACATCTCGTCCGTTGAATCCGTTCAACGTTGCCTTGTTGCAAAAAAAAAGCACTCAGAATTTTCACTTTTTATCAAAAGGGATTAACCAGTGTATCAACGAGGATATTAATTAGAATAAAAATACCTTGAATACAAGGTAGCTACTTATTAAATTTGCAGTTTGGCAAACTCGCAAGAATTCTCGTAAGAATTCCTCTCTCCCCTCAATGTATAATGTGACACACAAAGAGACGTCGGGCTATATCTAGTTGTTGGAAAATCATTGTTCTGTAGTGTCCGTAACTTTTGATGGGGCACCTTCAAATCATCACAATGGCGCAGCTTCTGGGATGCCAAACTGAATTTGAAAATTTAAAAACCTATTTTTCAATTCAAGCAAAAGATTTTTATGTTTTTTATGATTACTGTTACATGCTCAAATTAGTACGAAACACTTTCGGGGAGAAAAAGATTTTGATCGATGTGGAAGAAAATCCTATTGAATGGGAATTTTTAGAAAAATTGGATGCTCTTCAAAATTGTGAAGGCTTGCATCTTGGCAATAAATTACGTAGATCTCACTTGAGTTTCTTTAAACAGAAAATGAAAGTGAAGTCAGCAGTTCAGCTTCTCAGCAATTCAGTTGCTGATGCTCTTTCTTATTGCTAAAAGGAACTTGGACTTCAGGAGTTTAAAAACAGTAAGCCCACATGTAAATTCATCAGAATGTTGAATAACATATTTGCCCAAAAAGAATCGTTAGTCTATCTTCCACTTTATAAAACATGCCAAGATCATTTGGAGCTATTTTTTAGCTCTATTCGTGCCAGGGGCGCTTGGAATAATAATCCAACCTGCCGTCAGTTTAGCGCTGCTTATAAGAGGTTGTTGGTTAGAGCAGAAATCCGAGATGGAGGCATGGGAAATTGCATTTCTCTGGAAGAAACTCCAATTCTCACTGGATCAAGTAGATTCAGCAATCCGGATTTGAATATTAATTTGGGTGTTACGAGGAAAAAACAATGCAAGAATATGCATTGGAGACAATTTGGAGTGAACATGAATACATTATGAACAGTAATGTCATTAGTAATTGTTCACTTCTGATTGTCGTTTACATTGCTGGCTTTGTAGCATTTCGTCTACTTAACACAATTAAGTGTGAAGAATGTCTGGGAGTGTTAAGAGGGGATAAGGAAAACTTTTTAAATTCCTTGATTTCTAAAAAAAATCAAGGTGGCCTGGTATATCCTTCAAAAGATAAAATAGAGATATGCAAGATATGCGAACATTTCATAAGGATAAGCGACCAGCAATTTATGAAAAATAATGTTATAAATAATTTAAAAAGCAAAGTAATACGAACTTGCATACAACATAATTATTTCAGTTCTCTACGAGTAGTAGTACTAATCATAATTTTTTTCTGACAAAATAAGTTATTTTGAAATATGTCAATATAAGAGTTACATTTTATAACCAAGAGGGAGTCAGAAGTAACTGATCCTGTCAGAAATCAATTAACTAAGTTGATTTTATTCAGAGGACAATAATGTATGTACATATTAATCATTATTATTATATTTACGATCTAGTCAACGTTATGGAAATTTCAAATGTTCAATTATTTGCTGATGACACGATGATTTTTATGTCTCAGGCAAAGATATAAAACAGTTACAAAACCTTATCAATACTGACTTAAGACTCAATTTTTGAATGACTGCGTGTAAATAATCTCAGTGTTAATGCTCTTAAATGTAAGTTCTGTCTATTTGGTAAAAAAAAATAAGTTGTCTTGTATCAATGTTAATGATATGTATAAAAATATTTGTATACATGGTTGTGGAGTGCAGATTGTCGATGAAATGAAGTATTTGGGTGTTATATTGGATAAGTATTTAAACTTTCATGCTCATGCTGAATATACAGGGGAGAAATTACCAGAACGGTCGATTTTTCCAGAAGATACACGAGTTAGCAAAAAATGTCTTGGATAAAAGTTGTGAGGCTTTCAAAAATATACCTATCTGTATTGAATTGGAATATACAGGGAAAGTCATAAAGTCATGACGGATCAAAGTTGCTTTTTTTGAAATGGCTCCCCCCTTATATTATTTGATATTTCAATTCTTCGTTCAATTTTGAGCAAAAATTGTGATACAAATAATGTTCCTAAATTCAACCGTTATTGAGATATCGCGTTTCATTTTAGCACCTTTGCCAAGCTATAAAACTCAAACAGTTCAAGATAGGAAAAAATAGTCTGTACTTTCTAATCCTAATTTTTCAAGAGCTATTCTGTCATATGACTAGAAATTTTCGACAACAATTAATTTTATGTATCTAGATAGCTCTTGAAAAGTTGAGACTAGATAGTGCAGTCCGTTTTCCTCTATTTTGAACCGTTTGAGTTTTATAGCATGTCAAACATGCAAAAATATCATTTATAAAACGCGATAACTCGAAAAAAGCTGAATTTAGGAACATTATGTGCACAAAAGTTTTTGCTCAAAATTGAAAGAAAAATTGAGATATCCAATAATATACAGAGGTTCCCATTAAAAAAAATACAACTTTGATCTGCCATAATTTTATGTCCGACCCTGTATGTTTCAATTCACCACAGATTACAGATATGAAGATTTTTGGAAGCCTCACAACTTTTATTTGGGACACTTTTTCTCCAGCACGTGTATCTTCTGAAATAATCGACCGTTCTGGTAATTTTTTCTAACCCTGTATTTCGAAAAAAGTCAATTTCATCGCAAGGATAGGGAAACATGTGTCAACATCACAAAACTTTTATTGTATAACATTATAGCACCACGACACTTTTTTTGTAGCACTGTTTTTTATAATGTTCCCAATTATATAATGCAAGATTTCCAATTGATCTGAAACAAAGCAAAAAAACGTTTTGAATGTGTTTGTGTTCATTTACAACATTAGAAATAGACTTTTACCAGAATATTTATGTGACAAATAGTTTTTAACAATGTTCATGAATACTGTACAAGAAATAGGAATTATAACATGTAAGGAAAACCTTAACACATTATTTTAAATTTATATTGTCTTTTTGACTACAGTGTTAGATAATAATATAATAATACGAATAAGTATTAAAACTCAATTGAACACAGAAAAAGAAAGACGCGTGTCATCTTGAATTTTTGAATTCTCTCTCTGACGTGACTCTGACCTCTGACGTCTCACATTTGGCGCGGCGATGACATCTGTCAGCCCACTATGTTGGTAATGCAGCCGTTGCATTTGGGGCCTACTATGGGGCTAAACCGACGCGGTTGTTACAGAATGATTTTATGATATTGATAAGTTTAGGTCTAGTTGACTATCCAGAACAATTTCATATAAGGGACAAGGGACTCTGTGAGTTCAACTCTTTACCAACAGAATTGAAAGACTGTCATAATCTATTTCCATTCAAGAAGTTAGCCCGTGAAGTAGGTATATGAGGCCTCGACATATTGTTATTGGATTCATGGTGAATAGTGAATATGAGGTTTCGAAATTTCAGGAAAAATTCTTTATTGTAATCTACTGTTTTTTTTGTGTGTACCTACGTTTTTCTGAGTTATATTTTACCTACCTAGTTTTGTCTAAGCCATTGTTTTATTAGAATGTTTTTGTATGTAGCATATTTGCTAAATGAACGAATATTTATTTATTTATTGATAAAGAAATATATATGTTTATGAAAAACAGTTTTATTTATTTGTTGAAAACAAATCAAATTTTTACTCCCCACAGATCATGTCATCAAGTGGAAATATAATTTCATGGTAAAATCACTGACTTAAATAAATGGATAAATAAAACGCTTGTCGAGGCTGGCTAATTCACGAGCGCGAAACATGAACACCGACGAACAGTTTCGGGCATGCCTAGTAGAGGGTTCTAGGTTCTATTTCTGTTCTTTGGAATGCTGAACAGGGCCGCACTTCACATTTTTACAGGTGATGGAAGCAATTGAATAGGTATTATTTGTCGAAATTTTTAATCATAAGACATCTATTTTTTCACAAAAGGGTTTAAAGTGGCCCGAATACGGTCAATTTAATTGTCAGTGGTACTCATCGAAGCAAATGATATTGATCGTCTAAGAATTATAAGCGATTGCCAATAATCGTTTGATAGGAGATTTGATTGAAGCACCTCGAGGGTGGAGTTCACAGTCGTCAATATTATTTGAGATCTCTATCAATTGTCGATTGAATAGAGGTTTTGTTTCATGGTCATGGAAATGATCATGGATTCGGGTTCGTGCTCAAATCACATTCCTGAATCAGTGATTGATCGACATTCGATTATTTCATTTCATAGTTTCACAGATTGTTTAGCGTTTTCATGAAGTATGGTATCATGAGACCATTCCAGTTGGGTCTGTCATTAATGTCACTTGCAGCTCGCCGATTGACTGATAGTGACGATAATGACAGACCAAACTGGAATGGTTTCATGATACCATATACTCCATGAAAACGCTTCAGGAATTCATAGTCACTGTCAGACATTGGCAACATTGGTCGATCTGTGAATTGCGTTTGTGAGTTCAATTTATTCACTTTCTGCACTATTTTGGAGAGGGTTGTTAGTAGTCAAAGCTGTCGGTAATTGAATGTACAATTTGCACATTTTTTGGAAGTATGAAAAATATTAGGATTAGTAAGTACTGATGGCATTGATGTTCAAAAAATCAACCTACGACCTCTATTAATGTAGTAATCACCGATTAAAGAGCGCCAATCAACATCCGCTACGTCACAGAATACATTATCTATCTCCGTCTGGCGTATTGACTGAGATGACTATCTCTCGAGAGAGGGTAATATGGCTCCGCCCCTTTTTCGATCATACAGTGGAATTTGCAGTTTCTTGTTTATTTATTTGGTATATTTTTGGCTATTTTGACAAACATTTTTCGCTGATGAATTTCTAATATTGTCTAGAATGCGTATATAAAATGTATGCAAATTGTCCATTACTTCAATTCAACTACATTCGGTTTGACTTTCGCGGTTTTAAACGCTGTTGAAAGTCTTGAACTGATCTGAGTATGACGGAAAGTTTAATAGTTGGAAATGGTTTTTCCCGTCACGTGACTGTCAGTTCGATAAAGATTTGATGGTCACATGGTCTGGCTTCATTTTGTCTATTTTTAGAGTAGTATTTTCCTGGGCATGGGGGGAATGGATTTCACCATTATAATATGTTTATTGGTTTGAATTAGAATCATTTTGAGCCAAGCAGTCTCCAAAAAAAAATACAATCGCCTATTTCTCTATCAAAATAATTAAGTTTCCAAAATTAATAAAAAAAGTTAGAAGTGCGGGGTTGTGTGTTCCATGCACCTATTCATCAAAAAAGTTACATGCGTATACTGTTTCAATTATTCAAAAAAGTAATTAGATCCTTAGTTCTTGTCATAGTGTCCAAATCACTGACTTCAAACTTAACCTTAAGCTTAAAAATATAAGGAACTTTACACTACAACTATCAGAATCTGAATTAAACTAACCACTAACGCTAACTATGAATGTCTACAAAATCAAGATAACCACAAAATGTTCTAAAGACGCCGAAAAAAACACAAAAATCCAATAATCTTCGGAAAGTAGACAAGCAAGGTCGATTCACTACGAAATAATGGCGTCAATAGACAGTTTTCGTTGCTCAAAAAATGCAGCTCCGGTTAACGCTAATTGACAACTTTGACAATTGGATGTCATTTATCGTATATCGATACCGATAAATGCCGGTTGATTGTCAATGTTTTGAGGTTTGATTTCATTGTTCTTGTTTAAACTTTCGCTAGATCCAAGACCAAGACAATTTACGCAATGAATCCAAATCAAGAAACAGCAAGTTTTTTAAAAATAATCAGGCGAAACCGAGTCCGGTTTACCGATGAAGATAACCAGATCTCACTCACTGAAATACTGACAAATAATCCATATGGGGATGTATCTAAATAGAGTGTGGTTGTTTCCAATTTTTTGGGGAGGTCACTTGTAAAGAGGTGTCCGTGAGGGAAGTTAAGACCATCACATATGTACCTATTGAAAAAGTTTGAGGAAAAGAAAAAGGTCAACGATTTCCGGAAAGTGTCAGATGATGTGAATGTCTGCTCTATATTGGATGGCGTTGTTGTTCAATACTTCCAATAAAATGGCATCTTCAAAATCAGAATCTGGAGTCCAATAATACCATATCATCAATCATTTTGAAAAAATAACACAAAAACATAAGCAAAACAAGACTGCGATGTCATTTGCCAATAACTTCGGTTAGGGTTGGGGTTAAACGTAACGTTAAGCGGATTTGTTTCTTGCTCCCACCGAGAACTATATTTGTATCTGTCAAATAGCGACTATCGCTACTGCTTTCGTAACCGCTACCGGTGAAATTTTTAGGAGCAAAGAAAACTGTCTAATGTCAATACGATACTTCGATACGGCACTGCAAGCAGAAACAGCTTCACAGAAAAATTTGAATACATTTTATGGACAATTTTAGTTATGATCTTTTTTTTTAGATTAACAATTTTTCATATTTTCAAATACATATAAAGGTAACTTTTTATGAAGAATAACTTTTTCTAATGAAGTAAAGTTACGGAGACGTACTGTAGAATATAAATAATAATACAACATTTTACTTAAATATGAATAAGATTTCAACTCAAGCGTTGATATTCAACATCTAGTTCTAATTTATAATATCCTTGGTGGATGTGACGAGAAAATAGAAGAAAAATTCAATAATTTCTATGCGAATAGCATCGTGAATATCTCAGCAAGCATAGAAAAACTCTCATTTGACGGAAATCCAATTGCTTCGCTTCGAAACTATCAACCTTTCGCAAAGATTGCGAGATAACGACACATTTTATGACGTGTATTGTAATGGCAAAGTTGCAGGGTTTTGAGTGCTTAACAAAACTAGATAACAGCACACAGGGTGTACTATTTGAAAAAATTGAGTTTCTTCGTCTTTTAATTCGTCAAGTTGGGCCTGCTGTAGAAAACACCCTATATAAATTATAGCGATTCTTTTTTCAAAAATCAATTACTTTGACTCTTACATTGAAAAATACGCATATTTGCAAGATTCAATTTCAAATCTTTTTCTTTTTTGTAGCTAATTTACCAGCATAATGTTTTTTCCCTAAATTTTAGTAAATCCTCGATAGCCTGACAACACTGCACGTTCTGGCAAATAAAACCACTGGATCATACGTAAAATATTACGCTGAATCCAAATATCTAATTAAAAGTTGGAGTTGCTATTTGAAAAAAGTGTATTTTTTGATGCCACGGATTCCTAGAACACTCTGTATACACAGTAATATTTTAAATTGTGACCCTGCTGGAACCCTATAAGTTTTGTCTTTGAAAGTCTTCTCGTATCTCTTTTGACAAGGGAGAAAATGGACTTCCACACACTAATGCGCCACCCTGTAAGTCAGGTTAAGACATGGTTGGTTTACAAAATACACGAAATAAGCTCCCTACCCTATTCTACACTACACTGCACTTGTCACACCTCCTCTTGACCTGGAGTAGTGAGTGCAGTAATGGGCAACCTACCCTGATATAACACTCTACACTATTTGCACTAACAGCATAACAAACGACGGACGTATGGTGGAAAAGTGTAGTTTCGTGTGCACTAGTGGAGGATAACAAACACACCTAATATGTCTGGTAAAATTGAAAGTGTATTAGGAGTCACGCAGGTGTTCTCGGTCCTCTCATTTTATTTATGTCAACGATATTCAAAAGGTTCTCAATAAATCCTTTGTTAATCTGTTTGCGGATGATACTCTGATTTTTGTATCGGGGAAAAAATTCAGAGAAATTACTGATACATTGAACAGTGAGCTTGTTTTGCTTAGTGTTGCACAAGACAAAAAATCTTGTCTTGAAAACTAGTTTCTTGTCTTGACTTGAAATCCAAGACAAGAAATTTTCAAAGTCTTGTCTTGCACAAGTCTTGCATACTAAAGTCTTGTCTTGTCTTGCAAGACTCTTGACATTTCTTGTCTTGCATATTATTTGTTAAGATTTTATATCCTATCAAAAAGGTTAAAAAATGTCTATATTTTTTTCACAGAAAGAATCTTCGTCGTATAAAAAGTGATACGGAAATGAACGACGCTAATTTTAGCAAAAAAAATCTTAACGGAACAAGTTCTGTTTATCAAAATATAAAACACCCTCTGTGTAAAGTGATAACTCGACCATGCTCGAAGGTAGCCCATTTTATTCTAATCTCAATGATATGACACTTTATACATCTATATCAAAGAATAATTGTATTCTTTGTCTATACAGGGTGTTTATAAATTCAATGCCGATACTTAAGGGTGATAATCCTTGGATGATTTTGAGACAAAAAGTTCATATGGACATAGGTCCGCAAGAGCATAGATTTTAAGATACAGGGTGTTGAAATTTAAAAAAATATATATTTTTTTTATCATCACTTTGACACTATTCCAGATATCTTTTTGAAATTTGGTACACGTCTTCTATGCATCAAAATGCATGGAGATGTTATAGAGGGCGCCACTGATTTAAAAATATTGGATGACACAGCAGGGTGTCAATGCAATTATTTTTTTTTTTATTTTTTCAAGCGAAAACCATGCGCTGGACGGAAAAAAATCAGGAGAACAAATTGGCTCAGAAATAAATAGAGATTTTAAAAATAATTTTTATTTTGGAAGGAAGCAGTGGCGTACAAGTTTTTTCTCCGAAATTATTGAGTGCAAAGCCCGTACGGACGCCACTGGTAAAAATAATGAAATTGTGTGTATATCACAAAATGCATATTGAAGCATAGACGACGTGTACCAAATTTCATAAAGATATCTGGAATAGTATCAAAGTAATCATAAAAATCATTTATTTTTTAATATTTCAACACCCTGTATCTTGAAAATTAAGCTCTTGCGGACCCATGTTCATAGGAACTTTTTGTCTTAAAATCATCCAAGTATTATCACCCTTAAGTATCGGCATTCAATTAATAAACACCCTGTATAGTAATCGCAAAAAAAGTAATTACTCAGAATAGGTAAATAGGTATGTACCCACCATATTTTTAAAAATATAATTCTAGTCAATATACCTACTAAGAGAAATATGTACCTATGTCAACAGCTTCTCAAGAAAATCTGAAAAGTTACAATAATTTGTTTTTTGGTTTGTCGTTCTATTTTTTTTTTAAAAACAAAATTTCATCAACATAAAATGACCACCCTGTTTTATTAAATTCTTTAACGTTAAACAGCAAAATTTAAGTTAAGTTTTGTTGAGAGATAAAGGAGTTATATAGCATTTTTTCCACGGAGTTCCATAAAGGTCTATGATTTTGTCATTAATCCTTTTTTCAGATGAATGAAGGTTTTATGTACCCATTCTTCTTCATATCACAGCAATAGAACTTCTAGATTAGCTATAAAACTTATTAGGTATACAAATAGAAGTTTCAACGCTGCTATATGGAAAAAGGAGAATAGTGTGGCGTCAACAAATAAAAGTAATCATAGCAACTCAGAGCTTATACAAACCACATAAAGAGACATAGAAGTAGTTTCATTTTGTTGAAATAACGATATTTCGAAAAAGTTCCATAATTCGTGGAAAAACTTTAGAAGAATTAAAAAATATATACTCTCTGGGCTAGATTTGACGACCATCAAATAACAAGAATTCAAACCATGATAAACAGAACTTAATGCAAACCATAGCAAATGCTACATGTCGCTATGTTGGTTGCATAGATTACATTTATTTGACGGTGGACTTCACAATATTTGGCAATGCTGGACTATGTCTGCGGTCAGATGCTCCTGTTGACTTGCGCAAAGACCTAATTATCACTTTTAAAAATTTATCATTTCCAACTTTCAAGAAATCTTGAATTCAAGAAATCTTGCAAGACTCTTGCAATTTCTTGCATATTGAAGTCTTGTCTTGTCTTGCAGTGCAAGACAAGGAATTTTGAAAGTCTTGTCTTGAATTTCTTCCAAGAGTCTTGATCTTGCAAGACATTTTCAAGAGTCTTGTGCAACACTAGTTTTGCTTTATAAAAATAGATTAAAATTGAATACGGCAAAAACAAAATGTATGGTGATATGGTCTAAGGCAAACTGTAGAAAATATACGGCATCAGGTCTGAATCCAGGTCTGAATGTAAACATTTGTGATTCGTTTATTACCTTTGTTTCGGAGATCCAATATTTGGGTATTGTGTTGAACACTCAGTTGACGTTTTCTAATCAAATAGATTATCTGTAAGAAATTAGGTAAAAAGATAGGTTTTATCGTGTTTCAAATTGTTCATCGCAATAATAGGCAAAAATGTTGATTTTCAATACTATTGTGTTACCTCATTTCAATTATTGTTGTTCTCTTCTTATATCCTCTACCCAAGAAGACACGCAAAGACTCCAGGTACAGCAAAATAAGGCCATGCGTATAATTCATAATTGCGATAGATATTCATCTGTTAAAGATATGTTGCGGACATTAAATTGGCTGCCGATCGTCCAGTGTGTAGAGAATAATAATAATCATAATAAATCGTCTTTATCAAGAATTGAAGAAAAAAAATAAATCAAGTACATTGCATTAATAATTGAGATTAACCATTCTTAATGAGCGAAGTTTAGCAAAAATTATGTACTTCCTGAAAATTTCACAATAATTGACCAAAGGATAGTCTAGCTATAAAATCTTGAACTTGGCAAAAATGACCCATTTTTTATGATTTTTACAAAAATGGGTAATTTTTACCAAGTTCAATATTTCATAACAAGACTATCCTTTGTTCAATTAATGTGAAATTTTCAGGAAGTACATAATTTTTACCCCGCTTTCGAATGGTGCTGGACATTTTTTATCTAAAACTAGCTGAATTACCGGCTCTCCGAGCGGCCCAGGCAAAACCTAGTTTTGATTCAAATCCATCTCAAAATTGAAATCCAACTTTTAAAAAGAGAAGAACTGACGTGCATCTTATGCACAAAATGTAGATGTCCTCATTCAAAAGAAAAAATACTAAATCCTTAAGCAAAGTGAAACGTTTCGTTTCGATTAGGATTAGGATCCTAATCGAAACGAAACAAATCTAACTACTAATTATTATTAACGCTGGGACTCCAAAATAACACAACACAATCGAAAATTCATCCAACAAATCACCGTCACCTGCCGTCCATCTGCTCCTAACGGAAATCGCTCATTAAGAATGATCAATGTCAATTATTATTGCACAGTACTTTTTCTTTTTCATCAATTCTTAAAGAAGATCTACCATTATTATAATTATTATTATAAATCCAAAAGCGAAGGAGATGAGATTCGAAGTGGACCACTAAAAAACGGATAATCTGTTGTTGCATCAAATCATTGGGAAGCTCGTTTTAGAATGATTTCATTTTAATGGGTAAGTACTCCATACTCGTGACTGTAGAGAAATTTGTCCAGCCGGTTGATATTGTTGGTGCCACAAAGAGACGAAAACAAGGACGAAAACTATCATCATAATAATATAATGAAGATGTAATAATGAACAAATAAACATAACCCAACTTTGAATGTCGAGCGAGATCCGCTTTCGAAAAAGCGACAATTTTTTACGCTGAGCAAAACACGCTGACGTGACGCTTTACAACAGCATAAAGTTCGGGTGGGCTAATTTCAAAAAGCTTAAGCTGCTGGCAACGCCACGTCAACCTCAATGTCAACTAATCTGACCAATCAGAGATTGCGAGAATGAAGCCTTCTCTCTCCCTCATTAGATACACGCACAATGCTATCTTTTTTACGGACAAACATTGTCTTTTATAAATGTACAGATTACACAGAAAAAAGTTTTGAAAAGTGCCTTTTGACCGTGAAAAAAGGGCACTAAACAATTTTTTGGAAAAAATCGCCAGGACACGCCAACTGACAAATGGATTGAAGTTTTTAAATACACCATCATTTCTTTGATGACTGATGCTAGATCAAAGTTTTCTCAAATTTTAGGCGGTTTCTCCACTTTCGTCGGTGGATTTATGCAGCAAGTAACTGACATATACAGGGTGTTTCAAAAACATGTTGCCAAACTTGAAGGGGTTATACCTTACACAAAAATATTTCGATAGACCCCAAATTGTCCAGTCGGAAAGTTTTTATCAAAAGAGATACAGGGTGTCAAAGTTGAACCATAGTTTTTGATTTTTTTTGAATAACTTTTGAAATAATCAAGTTATTTTGATGAGATTTGGTATATGAGGATTGTTTGACATGCGAAATTCAAATCTGACACACCTTTTAACTCATTCAAATAGCCGTTACTTTTTTGTATGTACTCGAATTTTCTTTTTTTATCAAAAATTTGATGTCTTTGGCATATTTACATGAGAAGGTTTACTTTGTAAGAGTGGCTAGGAGTAACCTTTTTCAAGATATTTGCACGTAAAGTTATCCATGCAGTGTGGTTTTAAAATTTTGAATGTTGCTCTTGAGCAGGACAGAAAAACCTCTATTTCTTTTTCATCGCTTCCATCAACAAAACCGTCATCATTAACATGTACATATACATAGCTACAATAATCTTCTTGTCATCCGCCTTTCGTATAAATAGACAAGGATTAGCATAACTCTGGACAAAATCAACATTCTTCATAAAAGATACTAGTCGAAAATTCCAGCATCTCGGCGATTGTTTGAGACCATATAAACTTCTGTCAAGCTTGCAATCGCGCCCAGTTTGATCATCATAGTCTTCCGGTTGACTCATGTATACTTCCTCTTGAAGAAAACCATACAAAAATTCCGTTTTGATGTCAAATTGTTTGACTTTTGAGTTATCACAAACGACGACACTCAACAAAGCTCTCACAGTATCAAAACGAGCTACGGGACCGAATGTCTCCTCGTAATCTACTCCATGATTTTGTGCATTACAACCAGTCGAGCTTTGTATCGGGTAATTTCTAGGTAGATGGTCAATACCAGCGGGCTTTTTCTTAAACCATATTTCAAAAAAAGTAGCATTTTTATCAGAAGACATACCTGTACGATTCAGGAAATAAGCAGCAGTATTTATAGCTTCAGCCCAGAGACATTTGTTCAAATTTTTATCATGAATCATACTGCGAGGAGGAGAGGAGAGTTCGGTTTTCTCGTTCCGCAACCCCATTCTGTTCCGGTGTGTATGGCACAACTCTCCTTAGGTTGATTCTCTTTTCTGCAACATCGATTTTACTTCAAAGTCGTCGAATTCTTTTTCTCCATCGCATAAAATTTCTTTGATCGTATGCCCTGACACATCTGCTTCTGTTAGAAAATTCTGAATACATCCTGCAGTCTCTGACTTTTTATTCAAGAAAAATAGCCTTCTGATTTTGAGAAACCATCTTTCAGGCAAAGAAAATATCTTGAGCCACCAATTGAATTTTCTTCCATCGGCCCACATATATCAGTGTGAATCACTTCTCCCACTTCAGTTGGAGGGTTTGACCTGGGATAATAACTTTTTCTGTGTTGCTTACCAACCATACAGGCATCACAGAATTCATCTGTCACAGATACCTCGATCCCATTTTTCCTCAGCACTGCTCCAACATGTTTCTTGTTCTGATGACAAAGCTTCTCATGCCTCATCTGTAGAATGTCTTCTTTGGACGCAATAAAGACGCTGCAGGAACCACCGGAACCTTTACTTTCATATCTAGGACGTACAGTCCACATGATATCTTTTTGCCAGCTAACCGTAGGGTACCCTTTTTCATGAACTTGCAGCCATAACTATCAGCTTCAAATCTGTACCCTTTCTCCAATTGAAAATAATTGTTTACTGATTTTTGGTACATACCACACATCTTCAAGATGATTGTCTACCCAATTTCCATTCACTTTCATCTGCACATTGATAGCACCCTTTCCATATGCCAAAACTATGTCTTTGTTGCCGACTTGCACTTTGACAGGTTCAGGAAACGCTTCGTACGTGACAAAAGAAGAATCGGTGTAGGTCATGTGCGCTGTTGCACCAGAATCAGCTAGCCAAGAATCAGTATTGCTTGTAGAGGTAGTATTTATAAAAGCATCACCTGATTTTTTGTCATTCACATTCTTCGATTTGTCATTTTTCTTCTTAAAGCATTGTTTGGCAACATGTCCGACACGATGACAGTAATGACATTTAGGTTTCTGATTCTTATCATTCTTGTTTTCACCTTCAGCAGCCAAAGCAGTATCTTCTTTCTTCACAGAAAGCCTCATTTCTATCAATCTCAAGCGTTCTGTTAGTTTGTTCAGTGTCCTATCTTTGATGGGAACGGACTCCCAAACGCTTTTAAATTCAAAAAATTCCGCAGGTTAAATAGACATAACCCTACTCATCAGTAACAACTCAGGTAATTCAGTACCAACAAATTTTCGCAGTTCCTTATTCATTTCTTGAAAATTTTTCTGTAGTTTGGCGATGTGTGTGACAACATCTTCTGAATCACTTCTTACCAAAATGAAAAATTGTTCCATGAGTCTATCCAGTCTTTGTCCAGAACTCTGTTCATAGATGGCGACCAACTTGTCCCAAACATCTTTAGAACTAGCACAGGTAGCGGTCAGATCAATATTGGAATCATTCAGGCTACCTACAAGTATCAATTGACCCAAAGCATCACTTTTATAGAACACCTTCAGTTCAGCAGCTTAAGCAGCTACCAAAGCATCTGCAGAACCTTCAGCTGGAACATTAGGCTTATTCTTTTCGCCTTTTACAACATCCAGGACATCGTGGTGTTTCAAAAGTAGCTGTATTTGCCTCTTCCACTTAGACCAATTCGTTGCACCTTCAAGTTTTCCGACATTCGCTTTGAATTCCATACTTTCTTGATCAGATTACTTTTCAGGAGTGTGACCTGGGCAATGCCCATGCCATCGTTAAGGTTTCACTTAAGAAAACTAATTTTCACATCGTCATCAGAAGACAGAAACCCTGGCAGAACCCGTAAAGTTTCAGCCTCGATTTTAGCGGTACTCAAACTGTGACTGTGCTTAAATTCCATCACAATCAATATATGCAAATAATCCTTCCTGAAATTTGGAATATGAATACCTTCAATAAAATTTAATGAAATGAAATTGTTATCGACCTTGCATAGGGATACTTTGTACCGAACATTTTCAGTGTTTTTCTTTATTTTGACCAAAATAGATGCACGACAGTCAGCATTTTTTTAAAGACCTAAAATATTGTTACTATTTTTCATTTTCATAAATGAACTACCTATGATGGCACACAATCTTTTTCCTAGGAGATAAAAGCACCTATTCACTTTAATATTCATCAATCATGAGAAGGTAAACTTACAAGCACATAGTATTCATACCATTAGGATTTGAACGAACATTCCATTGAGATCCTGATCTATGTCCAAATTCTCTTATCCATTCGTTTATTTCATCAAATTAATGTCTTTATCACTTTGTAGGAAAATTGTCTTGTGATCAGAACTATTAGATGACACAATTTTATTTTTAGTTATTTTATCATTCGGGTAATAAATCACTCGTTATTTCACTTATAAAACCGCTCATTTTTGAAATTTTGGTTTATTTCACTTAAAAACTATAAACAATCTCTGATCTAAACAGAGACTCCTGCTGTCAAAAAACAACTTCTGATCTAAATAATACAGACTATCACAAACACCGGTTGCATGATTGCCGCAGACAATTATTTACAGATGTACTAAAAATTTCGAAAGAAGTTCCTTATCGGAAAGTTTGCGAATCATAATTTTTTGCAAGGTGCAGTTCGAGGAGTAGTTGATGGATTAATTATCAAAATAAAACAAATCTTCAAGTTATTCAAATGATTGTGTGTAAGTGATAATCGAGGCTCCCCTGTATTATGATTATTTATTATAATTATTACCGCGATGCCATTGAAAATATGTACTGAATAGTAGAAAATGACATGATATTCACAGCGATCGATAAAAGCCGGTCTGCGATTTGCCGCCGTGCTTGGATCAACCTATGAATTAGCTTTATTTTGCCTAATCGTCCAGTGACTGTAAAGGATGGTTGAATACCTCCGCAGTTCTAACTAAAGTGCTGATTGAGAACATACCCTAGTTTTAGTATTGAACTTGCAGAATCCATCAATTTAAGCGAAATGATTATCAACTTTTTGGCTGTTAGTAATCAATAATAGTACAAACTACTCAGTTTCATTAGCCTGATTGTGAAGAGAAAATTGATTCTCATTTCACAGGGCGTCTCAAAAATGAAAAAAACTTGAAATACATTTGGAGCAAACAGTAATTTTATGGCCTTTTAACGGAAAATGACGAATAAAAAACTTGCTCCAGATTAAGTCCTAGCTCTGATTCCGAACTTACTGAGAAAAATCTTGAATTTATGGAAATTCTAAAACATTAAGTAAAAATGCCTCCAAGCTCGCATTTTACTAGTTTTCCTAATATTATTGTTATTTTACCACAACAACAAGTGTTATACAAGTCATAATATGAATGTAGTAAAATGCAGACTTGCAAAAATTTTTTTTAATCAAATTTTCTTCAGTAAGTTCGGAATCAAGATTAAGACTAATACCGAGGTTAGGACCGAATTTGGAACAAGTTCCTTTATTTATCACTTCACGCTAAAGGCCAAAAAATGACTGCTCTTGTTTGATTAGATATATGTATGTTTTTGTATTTTTGAGACGGTATAACTAGAATCAATTTTCTCATTCTCATCTTGTTCACCGTATCCGGGGACGTACTGTATAGTTTTGTCCATTACTGTATGTGCACCATAAATGTATAGTTTGGTCCAGTGGAGCGCCAAGCTTTGACATTGCTCGTTTTTCTTGTTCTTCGATACTTACTGTATATTTGTAGGTACAAATTTTTACAAAAGTCATTAACTATTACTATTATTATTGATTCATAGGATAATTCTATGAGATCTATGAAACATTCAAGAGCAAACCAAGGAAGTATGAAGTCAATCCAATGTGGGGTTCAATTTGGATTTGGTTGTGAATATACAGTGTGGCGCCGGATCGACGCATGAATAGGTGAAAAAGACAAAAAGTTTTAAAATTGAAATTTCATCTTCTGGGGTTCAGCCCTGCTTGAATGATAGAAACTTATTTCTGTCATGATTTTGGTTTCAAAAAATCAAGCATGTCTTGGAAATACACCTGGAAGCTATTTTTTGCACTAGTGAAGTGCTTCTTCTATAGGAGATATATGACAAAATATTATTGAATATTGAACAAATTGGTTCAGAATGAAAAACTGAGTGAGGATGCAAAATTTCAAAACCCTTCGCCTCCTTCGATTTTTTGAAGACATTAGCAAAGTTTATCACCAAAAACTCTTTGAATGTAAAATATGCAATCTTACGAATTAGAAACGTATTTCAAAATAAAAAAAAAACACAAACAAACTTAAAATATTGAGATTAGTTTTATTTCTATGCTATTTTGAAGAATTGGAATGAAAAAATACAAAATATCAAAGTGAGCATTCTCACTCAGTTTTTCATTCTAGATAACTCTCTTCAATAACATTTTATCGTATCTCAGGCAGAAGAAGCACTATATTGGTGAGAAAAATAGCTAAAAGGTACATTTCCAAGACATGCTTGATTTTTCAAAACTTAAACTATGACACATTTGTTTCTATCTAAGCAGGCCTGAATCCCAGAAGATGAAGTCTCAGTTCAGATTGTTTTCGTCATTTTCACCTATTCATGCATATCCGGGAAGCGTTTTTACTAAATATTACCGATTACAGTACAAGACACGCCCCCAATATTTGATTCTAAACTATAACCGATTACAGCACACTGCTCCCAAGTCTAACCGATCAGAACTCACCGTGAATTATTGAGAAATATGACACAGTGCAAATCGAGGTGCAAATAGATAGAAGTTCTTCAATTGAGACATGATGAAAGGTTGGCGACAGTGTTTCCATCAACCAAATACAACATAATAAACAATGGACAATTTGCACATTTTTTGGAAATATGGAAAATATGAGGATTAGTAAGTACTGATGCCATTGATGTTCAAAAATCAACCTACGACCTCCAATAATGTAGTAATCACCGATTAAAGGGCGCCAATCAACATCCACCACGTCACAGAATACACTATCTATCTCCGTCTGTCGTATTGACTGAGATCACTCACTCTCTCTCGGGAGGGTGATATGGCCCCACCCCGTTTGCGATCATACAGTGAAATTCGCGTATGCTTTTTCATTTTTTTAGTATATTTTTGGGTATTTCGGAAAAAAATTTCGCTGGTGACTTTCAAATAATGTCTAGAATACGTTTATAAAATTTCAAGTCATTTGAAAATGTATGCAAATTGTCCATTCAAATTTAGGTTAGGTATCTGTTCGTGTTTACCTGTGTAACTTAAATCATTTGGTGACTACATTTTGTATTTTTCTTATTAATTGATCATGAACAATTTGATACAGCTTTTGAATCCCTTGTGTAACAAAGGGAAAGTTGATATATTATAAGTTGCAAGTGAAAATAATTACATAGCAGTACTGCGCTTAAAGTTGAGTGGAAAATGTGATGAGGAATGCAATTCTAATGATTTCAATTTGCGCTGCAATCAATGGGTGAGGGAATTTTCGATTTTAACAAAGACGCAGTGGATAGTGAAAAAAACATACCCAAAATAACAAAGATTACTTTTCCGTAAACAATACGTGTGCCATCACAGTAGCTTCAATAAAGTATCGACAGATGATAGAAAACGAGTATCAACAAGAATAAAAGCCCAATCATGTGAAGCAGTTATTGACATAAAAGTCAAAAAATTACTAGATTTACGGAACGGAATGACCCGTTTTTGAAAGATGGATTGTCTTCCATAATTATGGTAAGTTCCTCCCATATTTATACAGAGTGTTAGTAAATAAGTGCGACAAGCTTCAGGAGGTAGTTCTGCATGAAAAAATAATGTCAGTTTGCTATATAAACATATGTTCGCAAATGCTTCGTTTTCTGAGATACGGGGTGTTAAAGTTTTTCTTGAAAACTGAAGATTTATTGATTGCTCTGAAACCGGTGGAGATATGCAAATGAAATTTAGTGGGTTTCAAGAGGTAGTATGATCTCAATTCAATTAATTTTTTTAAAGAAAAAACGAAGCATTTGCGAACATATGTTCATATAGCAAACTGTCAATATTTTTTCATGCAGAATTACCTCCTGAAATTTGTCGCACTTATTTACTAACACCCTGTATGTATATTATTATGTAGGTACGTATTATGACCTATTCACAAAGTCTGTTTCGTTATTCTACTAATTTTCTGGTTTTCTCAAATAAATTTTAGTTTTGTCTAAACGTAAGTATCGTCAATTTTGATGTAAATTTTACGGTTTATCGCAAACTCCATTGAAAATGATAATAATAAATGAATCGACTTGAGAAACGTGAAGGAACTTTCAAAATATTACAAATATGATAATTTTAAATAAGTTTGCCCAAAATAATATGTACCTAGATAGAATGGAATAAAATAATTTATAGTCATTATACAGTGTCCCTGATCCCTGATGAGACTGTACAACGCTTAACCACAAAATCCTTGACCACAAATAGGGCAATCTAGGCAAACTTACCTATATCCAAAACTGCTTCGTTAAGTCTACAGAGGGCGTCGAAAATTAAAAAAAAAAAAATGGTTTTTCCTAGATATTTCAAAAAAGTGCAAATCGGTTTGGATAATTTTTGGTACCTAGTCTTGGACCATGACATTACATTCTTCATTTCTATAGCGACCGGTTGTAATTAGCCGGAAGTGTTTTAAAGGTGACGTCATATATGGTTATTTCTTTTGATTTTTTTTGGCATTGACTTTTTGATGATTCAGATGTTTTTATCTAAAAGTTTAATGTATTGGGGAGTTTTTCTCTCCGTTGAAAAATGTTGCTGAAATAAGTGGTTGTGCACAGAAAAAAAATCTTTTCAAATAGCTACACAGATATTTTATAATTGATTTATTTTTTTCTAACATAATCACTTATCCCAGCAAATTTTTGCAAAAGAGCAAAAAACTTTCCAATACACTGCGTTTTTAAATAAAAACATCCGAATTATCAGAAAGTCAATTCCATACAAAATCAGTAACGTCATAATGCAGTTTATCTTTTGATTTTTTATGGAATTGACTTTCTAATAATTCAGACGTTTTTTATCTAATAACGCAGTGTATAAGAAAGTTTTTTCCTCTCTTGAAAAATTTCGCCGGGATAAGTAGAAAAAGATATTTCAATAATAAAATATCTGTGTACCTAATTGAAAATATTTTTTTTTCCGGCACAACCACTTATCCCAGTTTCTCAAGAGAGAAACTGGGAAAACTCCCCAATACATTAAACTATTTGATAAAAACATCTGAATTATGCCATTTTTGGCATTGACCCAAAAAAAATCAAAAGAAATAACTACAAATGACGTCACTTTTATAACACTTCCGGTTAATTACAACCGGTCGCTATAGAAACAAAAAACTTAATTTCATGGACCAAGACTAGGTACCAAAAATAATCAAAATCGATTCGCACGTTTTTAAGAAATTTAGGAAAAACAAATTTTTTTTTGAATCTTTGACGCCCTCTGTAGACTTAACGAAGCAATTTATGATAAACGTAAGTTTGCCTAGATCGCCTTGATCTTGGTCAAGGAATTTGTGGTTAAGCGTTGAACAGTCATTTCAGGGACACCCTGTATACAGACTGTCCACTAATAGGGTCTGTGCCGCCATTGCAATAGCACAAACTCGAGCACAAATGAAAAAAAAAATTCAATTTTTGGGAAAAACTCATTCCTTGAGTACGAGTATACACGAAGAGAGAATTTTTATTTTTTTTACTGGTCACGAAAAGACAATTTTTTTATATTTTTACAATTTTTTTCAAACTGTAGTGATTAATGATTTTTTCAAGTCATACTGAATATACCTATTATAAAAAAAAGACTGAAAATCTTTATCCGTTTTAATTTATTTTAGATAAAGTTCAAACATACCCATGCAAAACACGTCGCTGAAGCTTACAGTTTTCTGAAAATTTCAAATGAAAAAAAATATGAATGTATTAACTATTTTAATAATGGAAAGACTCCGGCTGCTGCAAGGAACTACCATGAACTGCAAATTGAACATGATAGCCAAGATGACTTTTCATTGACTGAGATTTTGGCGGATTCTCAAATCAATCCCAAAGATCGTAAAATTTATAACTTATACGACTTCTGGAGGTAGGACTATACATATTATTATCTTTTAGCCCAGTCCAATGTATCAAAAATAATTCATTTTAGACAAAATAAATACGGAAGTAGAGAACCAAGCTCTATACTAAATATTTTGAAGGAAAAGCAGAAGGAATATCGTAAAATTGGTGTAACAATTCACAATCATGAAGATCCTCTTGTTGTCTTGATATTGACACCCATTATGAAACGGGCTCACGAACAAAATTTTTCTAGTGAAATTTGTTTCGTCGATTCTAGTGGCTCTTGCGATCAGACGTCCACTGTTGTCACTTTTGTAATTGGTGTTCATAAAACTTGAGGCATTCCACTTGCTTGTCTTCTGCATACAGCTCAAACAGAAATGAACTATGATTTAGCATTCAACATATTGAAGACTGAATATCCCAATGGTATTGGATCACCAAAAGTAATCATGATAGATGATAGTAGTGCTGAACACAATGCTCTGAAATCGGTCTTTACTCAGACATCTTTGATTTTATGTTCATTTCACATATGTCAAGCTGTGTTGACATGGCTGTGGGATGGAAAAAATAAGATTGATGTTAAGGAACGCAGAAATCTAATGTTGGAATTTCGACGCATTCTATATTCCAACACTGAAGAAGAATCAGAAGAAATCTTCCGGAATTTATGTGAAGGATGTAAATACACAAATTTTGTCAATTATGTGAAAAATTTGTGGGAACGAAAAAATAAGTGGTGTCATTTTTATAAAAAATCATTATGTACGAGAGGACATAACACTTATAATTATGTTAAACGGAAAGGTTGGTACAGAACCGTAATAAATGTCTAGAGTTACATCCATGTGAGTAGTGCCCTCCTTATACCGGTGTAATGAAACACTGGACTCTGTATCAATTTACCGAAAGTATATGAACATCAGGCCCAAACATTGTTAAATACAGAGACTATTTTTGAAATATTCGAATGGTAAATGCCACAATCAAGTTGTTGGAATGAATTATATTGCAAAAGTTCCAAAAAGCATAGCGCAGTATCTTGGACTTCCAGAACCATGCAAGTATACAGGTCATTGCTTCAGGCGAACTTCTGCCACTCTTCTAGTTAATGGTGGTGGCGATATCACGCAATTGAAAAAACATGGAGGATGGAAGAGTACTAACGTAGCAGAAAATTATATAGATAAAAATATTGCTAACAAAATTTCTACATGTGAAAAAATTATGGGACCGACACCGACGGTAAACAAACCACCAATAATTGTGGAAGCAAAAAGCTCCGAAAATATCCCGATTCAGTCACCACCAGAACCTTCGAGTCAAATTATCGTCAAAAATTGTGAAAATTTCACATTTACCTTTAATATTGTAAATAATAAGTAAAATTAGGATTTTTAGTTATAGGTAATAATTGTATTTAAAAAACATTAATATAATTTTCAATACAACTCATGTTTTTCTAAAATCTGCGGTTGTAGAAAAAATCTTGTGTGTAATTCGAGTGCAAAGTGAGATTGCCGCTCTCGCAAGGTCCATCTCCTTGCTCAGAGCGGCAATGTATCACTTTGCGCTCTTGATACACAAATAGCTATTTTATGATCATGCCGCAGCGCTTAAATTACACAAACGAAGATTACTTGAACGTGTTTATCATTCAACGAGAATGGAAAAAAGTTATATCAAGAACCTGTCACACATTTGCCATTCGATTTCCGGAACAAAAGATGCTGTTAAAAAAATCATAGACAATTTCAAGAATTTTTGATCCGTCAAGAGAGTAGTGCAAAGGAATAAACCTATGACGAATGATGAGAATATGGAAATTGCCATTTTGGGATATTTCGCTGCATCCCCAACAATGTCTCCAAGACAGGCTGCGTTAGAATCAGGATTATCCAAAAATACCGTTCATAGAATACTACTCAAACATAAATTTCATCCATACGCATTTTCCCGAGTCCAACATCTTAAAGAAGGTGATTTTCCAAGACGAATTGCATTCTGCGAATTTATCCTAAGTTGGACCCAAGGAAAAAATTCATTTTTAGACAATATCATTTGGACTGATGAAGCAAATTGTACAAAAAATGGTACTTTCAATCGGCACAATTCCCATTATTGGAATGATTCGAATTTGCATGTGTTTCGGGGGCAAAATTTCCAAGAATCTTGGCATTTCAATGTTTATTGTGCAATAAGAAACGATAGCGTCGTGGCATTACATTTTTATCAAGAAAACTTAAATGGTAAGCAAATTTTTGCATCAGTCTAGACAGAATTTTGAAAATGAGTATTTGGACAATGTGCCGCTTGCTGTTCGCAGAAATCTTTTTTATCAACATGATGGAGCATCCCCACATGGCGGCCACCGAGGCGGCCACCTAGTTGAAAATTTTCTCCAAAATGCGTTTGAAGATCGTTGGATCTGACAGTGCTCGATTTTAGCATTAAGGGTACTATCAAAGATCGAGTGTACAAAACTCCCTCGAAAACTCCCTTAACATCAATGGAAGATTGCATGCAGCGAGTAAGAAATGAATTTGCGAATTTAAGTCACGAGTCGATCAGAAAAGCGACTCATGAAGTCATGAACAGGTGCTGCTTAGTTACGAGAAATGTCTGGAAGCACAATTAAGGACGTCAGTTTGAACATCTACTGAAATAAAATTAAAGCTAGTAAGATTAATATTTTTCTTAACATTATAAATTCATTATTGGCTTAAATCATCTTTTCAATGTTTTCTTTCATATTTCAATATTCAAATGTGTGACATGTTCTTGTTATAACTTCATTACATTCTTCATAAATAATAAATAGCTTCAAGTAACCTTCGTTTGTGTGATTTTAGCGCCGTGGCATGATTATAAAGAAGAATTTGAATGACACTTAATGCTCAATGCACTTTCTAGCAGTTGATTGGTTTTCAACACTGTCATAGCAAACTAATGATCCATGAAACACATGATACTAAAACAAACATGATATGATCACGCGCAGGTTCCGCTGACGTCATTGTGAGCCCAAACCTCAAAATTCATAGGTTACCCAGGTAACTGGGTTACCATGATACTAAAAAAAACAAGAAAAACTCACGCCATAATACAAACTTTCGCACATCCCCCTCAGTTATCATCACGTGACCTACCTCAAACCTATACAATCAATGTCACGTGGGGACGTCATGCGTGAGCCAGTTCAAATTTCAATCAGCAAATGGTTACTAGGTTACGGTATTGATGTTTCACATCTAACCTCACTTTGGGCTCGCAGTGACGACATGCGCGGCTTGGTTCTAATTTCGTCCAGCAATCGATCATATCTTGTTTGTTTTAGTATCATGCATGGAACATCGAATCTTGAAATCCATAGAAACATCGAAAAATATTATTAAAACTGGCAATATTTCCAAATACAAATTTTTGGAAAAGACAACCTTGCACAAACTTACCTTAATGTTCGATGCCCGATAACATGAAATCACAAAATTTGGGGCTTTCTATTTGAAAAAATTGATTTTTGGCAGATTTCTCAATTCAATTTTTGAACTTATTTTTCGACCACCCTATATTAATAGTTATTGAAATGTTCTGAAAAATCTATTAGAGGATGACCATTTCAATAGGGACTCCAACACAAACTCAATGAAAACGCTTTCTGATACGAAGAATTTACATTTAAATTAGATCCTCAAAACCGGGCTAAAAACGTCAGTTTTGACATAAAATCTTAAATATTTCGAAAACCCTTATATCCTATACTTATGTATATGGTGTGGTACATCAGATCTGCCTAGAATTTAACGTAGAATCCAAAAATGCAATAATATAATATAATATAAGCAAGTTGACAACAACTTCTGGTTTAACCGGAAGTAACCGGAACTGCCACCATCTTGAAAATATTTTAGCTTGAGTGCCCCCATAGACTTAAGTAGGTATACTGTCAAATTTTCAAAATTCTCCATATACCTATAGATCGAGCTTGTTCCCAGAGGGACCCCCTGTATAGGAATATCCAAGGAAATACCCAAAGTTGGTTTTAGTCAGTTACTGTCTCGGTTACTGTTGAGGACGGTGCTAAATGTGAAATTGAGATTTCAAGAACATCAAAAATTTATTACACATTGCAAATTTTTGAAAAAATTGTTTTTTCCCTTATTCAAGAGAAACGTGATGATATACCCAGTAGGTATTAATACAAAAAAGAGGTTTGAGGTTTAAAAATACACCCTTGAATAGGTACACCGAAAAAGAAGTAGGTAGGTAGGAATGAAAATATTTTTTATTGTATCTGATGAAAGATCATTTGGCTGGGTCAGAAACATACGCATATGTCAATGCATTCAAGCATTTATCAAGTGCATGAAAAAACACATGAGATTTCGCTAGAACATAAATAATTCAATAACGGAGGTCGTTAGAGTTCGTACTTTCTCAGAGTGATCAAATAATAGGGATATTGGCAGATAAAAGTGGAATTAAAATACCAACGTTATTGCCCATAAAAACAAAACATCACATGCATAAACTTTTGTTCTTAAACATAGGTAGGTACCTTTGTACGAGTAACGATGTGGGTAGCTAACTTCACGACGGCGAAATTTCCTTTCCCGATTGTTTTTTCCAGCTCATAATATCCCACTCGCACGAGTTTTTCCACGGGAAACGCATTTCCTGACATGTTTTAAAAACCACGGAAAAAACACCATGAATTTGTATCAAATTCCCGTTCTAACATTCATCAAAATTTGAACATAAAACTTCTACTGAATATGAGCCTTTTCACATGTACATGTAGATTCCACAACTGTCAAATATCGTCATCATCTGACGTCATTGCCATTGCGTTCAACTTCAACATATACATATAAAAATAATTCACAATCCAATCGATGTTGTTAATCATTCATTTTCATTTCAGGTAGACTGAATTAAACCACAAACAATTATTGTGTCACGAATGAATGGTCTATTGAGTATAATATATTAGAGTCAGTAATTCATTTCACTACTTTTCAAAATACAGATGTTTTTTTTTTAATTGTGTGGGTAGGTTAACATCCTCCATATTGAGAAATCGCGTTTTGTTGGTTGCCTATATGCCTATCCTAAATTTTGTTTCACAAGCTTTTGCTTTTCCGTTCCGCTAGTTTACACCGACAACTTGGTCCGCGGACCAAGTACTAAATACGAACTATATCAGAACCAAATATTTGGTTCGAATGGTGTAAACAGTTGCGGACTGAGCTGGTCCGCTCTTGGTTCTTCGGTACTCGCCAGCAAATGTACCGAACTAAATTTGGTTCGATCTGGATCAAAATTATGACGTTATGTTGATTTTTATTATTCAGTGTAGCCATATACTTACATTATAAGTATATTAGTGTAGCCTAGTTTATACCGACAACCTGGTCCGCGGACCAAGTACTAAATTCGAACTATATCAGAACCAAATATTTGGTTCGAATGGTGTAAACAGTTGCGGACTAAGCTGGTCCGCTCTTGGTTCGGTACTTGCCAGCAGGGTGACCGAACTAAATTTGGTTCGTCCTGGATCAAAATTTTGAGGTTATGTTGATTGTTATTATTGTGAATTGTGTTGGTTCTGAGTTTCTAAGGCAATCTGAGCGTACTTACTTATGTTTTTTTTTGGTTACGAATTGTGTTGATAAATTATTTCGACTTGTTTTTGATATTTGACGAATTGCGCGCGTACTCATTTAGTTCACGCGTTGCCAGACTGTGTAAACGGGCGAGAAGCAAGCATTGGTCCTACCGTACTATCCCCACCCACTTGGTCCTATCGGACCGAACTAAACGAGTTATCGGTGTAAACTAGGCTAGTGTTGGTTCTGAGTTTCTAAGGCAATGTGAGCGTACTTACTCATGTTTTTTTTGGTTACGAATTGTGTTGATGAATAATTTCGACTTGTTTTTGACATTTGACGAATTGCGGGCGTACTCATTTAGTTCACGTTTGCAAGACGGTGTAAGCGGGCAAGAAGCAAGCATTGGTCCTACCGTACTATCCCCACCAGCTTGGTCCTATCGGACTGAACTAAACGAGTTATCGATGTAAACTAGGATATAAGCAAGTTCGGCATTGTCGTCTCAGATCCGAGCAGATTTTGGTCACGTGACATCCGACGGAACAGAGCAAGGTGGAATACAAGAACGATTCGGACTTGTTTACCTAACCTCATCTCTTCCATTCTGCACAATCTTCAAATTGATCGTCTGTAACCGTGATAGAATAAGTTTTTTTCAAATATTCGTCTTGCAAGTGAATAATCTTCATTTTAATATCAAATTCGTCATCAACTATGTTGACTTATAACAAACAAAACAGTTGAATTATAACCTCATAAACACAAATC
>OY293303.1:72234994-72324519 GCA_958502075.1 Orchestes rusci
CAATTATTTAATTCATTTACATGTAGGATGTAGGTATTTAATGATAATACCTATCTGCCTACTTTATAAAACGCAATAATTATGACTTGGACTTGATATTTATGTTTTTGGATAAGTTTGGGTATTGGCGTTGATCGTTAGTAACCGAGAGTAACCCAAAAAGTAGGTAAAAAATATATAAATGGATGCGTTAAAAAGATACAGAACATAGAATAAGATGGAGCAGAAAATGAATAAAGCATAATAGGACACAGATACAATAATATTATTATTGACAATACATAATTTCCAATTTTTGTAAAATGTCCGAATTTTCAACATTTTCTCCCAATAAAATCTATCGTTGAATTAAACTTCAAGTGGTAGAAACTAATTAAATAAGAAAACATCCTTGGCATAAATAAGGAGAGTAGATTTTTTTACAGTTATGACTCAAGCTTTCATTGGCAACCATATAGTATTTATTCACGTGTATAGGTGATCTGTTACAAAGTATTTCCGGAACGGATTTTTCAAATCTTTTGAATTTTGGTATGAGTCGATATGCAAGGGTAATGCCTCTTTTGAAAATATTTTGGTGATTACAGCGTTGCCGGTCACACTAGTTTTTCCTATAGTAACTTTCTTATTTTAAATGAGACACCCTGTATATTATCCGATTTTCGAATTTTGTATCGAATTTGTATAGAACAAGTTATATGTCTAATGATAATAGTTTCTCGAATATTTGTCATTTTATTTAAAAAATGACAAACGTCATTGATTTTCTTAAATAAGATTTAAAGATTTCTCAGTAACAAACAATAATAAGGAACTGAGGAGTGAAAAATTGACAGCATTCACTTTCAATATCAAAGTACACAGAGCCTCTTCCAAATATTTCAAAAATATTGTTTGATACACAATCTGGAATGTGCGGCATCAGAGTTTTTCTTGTAAGAAAAGTTTTTTCCACATTCACATTTGGAATCATACGATTTCACTGATCATTTCAATGGAGCTAGTTGCTCAAGTGCATTGCTGTGAAATCTTTTAGGCCCGTATTCTCCGTTCATACTTAAACTCGTTCAAGGTTTGAAGGCGTTTAAATACCAGATTTTGCATACGAAATATTGTATTTAAACACCGTCAAATCTTGAACGCGTTCAAGTATGAACGGAGAATACCTACGGGTTTTAATGTGTCTTCTAAGATCACTCACATACTGTTTTTTGCAGTCACCGCACTCCATTGCACAGGAGATTTCACAGAATAACACAGCGTATTTTTTTGATTTGACTTAAAAACTTGCAGTTTTCCACGTTCTAAATCTACATTTTTGAATTTGAACAATTACAAATCACACCATCAAAACGTCAAACGGAGAAAACCTAGCCCCAAATTTGCTGCTTCGCATGGTTCGGCTCATTAGTTTCCGTGCTATCCGAAGATACAAGTTCTTTACACACGATTTCTAACAGCTGACGCTCTATAGATTTGTCAATTGTCATTATTTGTATTCAATGTGGTGGTGGGTGGTGGTATGTTTACGTTTTGTGAGTTTCAATTTCATATTGGGGAGGTGTTTTTAGGTATCACCAGAAACCAACCATCTCTTATCACGAAGTAGATTCAATGAGTTCTTAGGAAAGCAAGATAGAATGATAGAAATGCATCATGGGCAAAAAGAAATTAAAGATAACATCAACTTGAACGAATCGGTTTAATACCTATAAACATGAGGCTCACAGATCTCATATCCACTTTTTGTCAAAAATAAGATAATGTAACTGATGAACCATAAACTTGAATTCTTCAAGGAGTGATACACAAAATAAGGTTTGAAATAACAAAATACTTACCATTGAAATGAAATCCTAAAATCAGTAGTTCGCGGCAATGGCAAAACTCACAATGGACAATTTGCATACATTTTCAAATGACTTGAATTAATTGTATACAGGGTGTCCGGAAATTACGCGTCAGGATTTTGGTGGGCGATTCTACATGAAAAATTAATGCAACAAACTTCTGTACAATTTTTTCAAAAACTCAAAATTAAGGAAGATACAGGGTGTTAAAAAATATTTTTTTTTTCTTATTTTTTTTAATAACTTTTTTTCTAGTGTAATGATTTTCGCCAAATTTTGCATGCATGTCACTAGTGTTTCTTTGTATTCACCCTATTAATTTGACGCTAGTCGTCAATGACAAAAGGCTGAAGCTGTCCTTCACCCGAGCCTTCACCTTAGGAAAATTACTTAGAACTTTTTTGTTTTAATCTTTTTATAAATTTGGATGTCAAATTAGTAAAGAGCATCAAAATATTTTTTAAAAAGGTGCTCGTGTTGCATCATCGTAGAATTAACGGTTTCCGAGAAAAACGACTTTAAACATTAACCGTACCTTAAATAATTAAAAATTCGTACTTTGAAAAAATTGAAATTTGAAGTTTTTGAAAAAATTGTATAGAAGTTTGTTGCATTAATTTTTCATGTAGAATCGCCCACCAAAATCCTGACGCGTAATTTCCGGACACCCTGTATACGTATTCTAGACAATAATAGAAAGTCATCAGCAATTTTTTTTTTGCAAAATACCCAAAAATATACTAGGGTGAAGTGGGGTAAATATCATGGGGCATGTGTAATCAGGCCCGCTGTATTTTTGTCTATAAAGTTTTTGAACTTCTATTGTTCAAAATTCGAAAATATCACCCTTTCTATACCTTTTTATTACTTTTTATCAACCTCCTTTTAGTTCCAGTTGAAAAATATTTTCAGTTTTTTTTTATTGTGACTGCATTTATACTCGTTTTGTGAGTGTCGTTTACGATTTTCAATTCCCTATCGCTACCGCAAATATTACAATATAATTGTGATATTTTGCATTCTTATATGTAGTTTTAGATGAGGTCAGATATGTATTTCCATTATATTTTTGAGTTTTCTACCAGGGATTACATTTACCTACCCCACGAAAATTCGCATGTGAGGTAAGTGTAATCACGACGCTGGGGTGAATGTAATCACTGATCCTTGCCCACCTTGAATGTTTGGTTTATAATAAACGTGATTTATCTGTTGTTGACAGCTAATAAGACAAGTACGTGTTTAGATCAATACTACAAATACTTACCAAAAGTGTATACAGCTCCTCCTTACTCAAAATGGTGAGAGTGTATAAGAAAAAGAAACCAGGTCCTTTGTACAGTGCTAAACTTTTGAAAAAGGCGCTTACTAACATCGATCAAAGCGGTCTTAGTATTCGTAGTGCTGCCCGGAGGTATACAGTCCCATTTTCTACTTTGCAAAAACACCTACAAGGAACCCGACGATCGAAAAGCACCTCTAAAGGTAGGCCAACTGCAATACCTGCAGCTGATGAAGGAAAATTAGCTAAAGCCATAAAAACTATGGAGAAGTGGGGCTGGGGGCTGACCAGAAAGGACATTTTAGAATTGCTGGGAAAATATGTTGAGAAAAATGATATGAAAACACCATTTAAAGATGGAATCCCTGACGAGGACTGGTTTTTATCTTTTAAACAAAGGCCAATGACCCGTTTGTGATCGAAGAATATTTTGATATCCTGAAACAAACCCTGGAAACATACGACCTGGAAAATATAAGCCTTGTCAGACAAACAGGGTGTCCGGAAAGTCAACTATACTGAAAGGGGTGATAGACCAACTCATAAGCTTCCAGAAAAATATAATATTTTGTATTATTTTTTTTTTATTTTTTTTTGTCTGCTCGCCACCACCTTTTCCTTCGCAATTACAAGCCAGTCACCAAAATTTCCACGTACTTGGTAAAAAAGAAAATAATAATAAATTATTTCTCTGTGAAATAAGATTTCTTATTGAATATTTTGAACTCTTATTGGCAATATCTCGAAAACCATAGAGTTTTTACTAAGGTCATATTATGTTTTTTTGGATGCTTATGAGTTGGTCCATCACCCCTTTCAGTATTATCGTTGCCTTTCCGGACACCCTGTCCTGTATAACATCGACGAAACTAGTTTTACGCTTGATCCAGGTAAAACGAGAATTGTTGGTCAAAAAAATGCTTCTGCTTCATGGGTGGCAACGCAGATGGTGATAAACTGCCTCCGTTTATTGTTTTCAAAGGGAAATGTATTTGGAATACTTGGATGGCTCCAAATGAAGACCCCTTTCCTGGAACTTCGTATGCAGCCTCGCCAAATGGCTGGATGGAAACAGATATTTTTGTTAATTATTTCACAAAAACCTTTATTCCCAACGTAGTTCCTGAAAGACCAATCCTTTTTGTATGATGGACATTCAACGCATTTAGATCAGAGGCTTATCGCGGCGGCAGTTGAAAATGATATAATTGTTCTCAAATTACCTCCACACTCCAGGCACCTACTACAGCCAATGAACCTTGCTGTCTTCAAGAGTCTGAAGTCACGATGGGATGCAAAATTAGCGGACTACCAAAAAAAACATGTGGGTGTTAAAATACCCAAGAAAGATTTCTCGATACTTGTGAGCACTATTTGGAAAAAGACCGATCCAGCTCTACGAACATCAGGCCTTCGTAAAGGAGTAATATTTCCATTCAATAGATTCGTTATATTGACCGTACTAAATACCAAATATGACCCAGAAGCTCTAAGAATATATGAAAAACATTTGAGAAATCTCAAACCTGCCATACAAAAACGTTTTAATCAGTCACACACAGGTAATATCCATAAAGACCTATCGAGAGAGCAATCAACCCTACAGCGACAATCACCAGCTCCGCACCCAGAACCAATAGCAGGGCCAAGTATAACTATTGTAGTGTATCATTCGAGCAATTGTTACTAGATACCGTGAGATAATCCCCCCGCCCCAACGAAAATGAAAAAAGAAAGAGAATAGCTCCGGGAGCAGAAATTATTAGGTCAAAAGAAAACAGAGAAAAAGATGAAAGCTGCACAAGAAAAAGAAGAGATTAAAAAAGCAAAATATAAAAAAAGCGAAGGTTTTAGCAAAAAAAATGGATCAAAAAAGAAAATATCAAAAAAAACAATCGTATCGAGCTCTTCAGATGAAGTCGAACCAAAAATCTCAAGTGATTGAGAAGCATACTGGAGGTGATCTTCAAGGGAAGTGGCGTTGACATCCTCGTGTGCTGCTATCCTTCCCGGAGGACGAACCAGAGGACAGTGGACTGCTATTTCCACCGAACATCACACTGCAGGTTTGGGGATAGTTGCCGATATCGACATCAGGACATTTCGGGACGAAATGCTCTAAGGAGGGAGCAATGTGACGAAACATGCCCTGTGGTTCGAAATTTCAAGGCAGCTGGCAGCGGAAACAACGTTCCGACCATAATGTTTCGTCATAACACATCGGATCATGTCCCTATTGTCACAAAGTTGGTCCACTGTGAGAATTCTCGAAAGGTTTCTCTGCCATACCAGAAGCTTCGCCATCTATCGATTTCTTCCCGACAATTCTAGGGTATTCATGAATTATCGGCGAAGGCGGTCTAAGGTAAATAAAAAGGTCGAGATATGGGATGAAGAGGTTCAGGGTTTGATAAGCTGTGATTGTAAACATAAATATGTACTTGGTGATTTAAAATAAATAAATTGAAACTGGACAAGTGTTTCTATAGTGAAAAATACTACAAGCTCTTATAACGTTAAATAATGAAAAAATACCCGACCCACTTTTAATTGTTTTGATTCGTCTCGTCTCCAAGGTTATTTTCATGAGAATATCCGTGTAAAAGGTTTATTATAAGCATTTCGATAATTTATAATAATATATACTATTATTGTTCTTGTAACAATAATGAAGATTCCAAATTCCTCATTTGAAGTCTTTGAACTGAATTTGGTATCAAACATCGAAAAGTCAGTTGTTGAAGAAAAAAGGTTTCAGCTTTTTCTTGGACAATATCCTTTTAACGATCAATATCAATAAGCCAAACCCAAAGCCAAC
The DNA here is from genome assembly GCA_958502075.1 of Orchestes rusci. Lineage (NCBI taxonomy): Eukaryota > Metazoa > Arthropoda > Insecta > Coleoptera > Curculionidae > Orchestes > Orchestes rusci. Next base: position 72,240,945 of record OY293303.1, read on the forward strand.
GGTTCGCAACTGGTCCGTTGCATCATCAGGGCTAGATAGTTAAAGTTGCGCAATACATATAAAATAGTAAAACTGCGAGTGTATAGATAAGAAATATGGGGCGCTCCAGCATTAGCTCCGCTTAAGTCTTTTATCGATGGCTCCGCTCCGCGATTCTAGCCGCTTTCTTTTGCAACTGATTCCCAATTCTCTTTTCTATGTGATTCCCGGATCAAAACGCGCTTCCCATGATTGAATAATTGTGCATTAATTGCATTATGTATTGTTTGAGCTTAGTAAAGCAATTCATTATTATATATTTTGTATCGATTTTCTTGTGGATTGAATCCAAAAATGTTCACAAAAAGAAACTAGGTACCTTCACGCAATTTGAAAAAATAAAAAATCACTTATTATCTAGAATTTTAAGCAAAAGAAGGCCAATTTGCGTGTTAAAATGACATAATTGAGCATTTCGCTGATACTCACTCATTCATGAGAAACAACACATTAGGAAGTATGTACAGGGTGATTCATTTTCAGCGACAGGGTGCCAGTTCTCGTAAACTATGCATCGTAGAGACTTGCGGCAGAAAATGTTATTACTAAAACGGCCAAAAGAAAAACCTGGAAAATATTTTCAAGTTTCTGAAATGGTCGCTAGGGGGCGTAACAACCAACACCAAGTAGAAAAATATGATTTTTATGGAATTTTGTCCAATGAAAATATATCGATGAGCTCATTTTCGGATTTACTGACTATTTACCTACACTTTTTGTCTAGATCGTTTTTTTCTATCTATCATAATAAAGTGGTGGGGAAAGTTCAATTGTTTTATTAATCAAACGGAGATTTCTCCCGTTTCGCTTGACCGATTTAAACGACCTTGGGCTCATACGAAAGAGCATGATCTGCACTTCAAAAAACTTTTTTGGTTTTGAATTTTTGACCTTCGCCGTCGCCGATAGATGGCGTTAACTGAAATGGTAGCATGTTTTTGAGTTTTTTCCATAATAATCAAATGTAATGTTATATTCATTTTTATATATTTTAAAAGGGGATACATTTTCCTATAAAAAAAAACGAAAAAATTAATGACTTTTTTTTTTGTTTTTTTTAATTTTTTTTATAGGAAAATGTATCCCCTATCAAAATATAAGAAAATGGATATACCATTACATCTGATTTTTTTGGGAAAAACTCAAAAATATGCTACCATTTCAGTTAACGCCATCTAGCGGCGACGGCGAATGTTACAAATTAAAAAGCAAATAGGCATTTTATAGCGCAGACTATTCTCTTTCATATGAGCCCAAATTCGTTAAAATCGGTCAAGCGAAACGGGAGAAATCTCCGTTTGTTTAATAAAACAATTGAACTTCCCCCACCACTTTTTTATGATAGATAGAAAAACACGTTTTAGACAAAAAGTGTAGGTAAATAGTCAGTTAATCCAAAAATGAGCTCATCGATATATTTTCAATGGACAAAATTCCATAAAAATCATATTTTTTTACTTGGTGTTGGTTGTAACGCCCCCTAGCGACCATTTCAGAAACTTGAGAATATTTTTCAGGTTTTTATCTTGGCCGTTTTAGTAATAAAAAATTTTGCCGCAAGCCTTTACGATGAATAGTTTACGAGAGCTGGCAGCCTGTCGCTGAAAATGAATCACCCTGTACTTCTTTGATTTTGCGATAATCAATTCTTCATTTATATAGGTTCCACTGAAGAAGAAGGCAGCTATCGAAACGTTTGATGTTCAAAGATTTTGTCATTTACATACTCATAGAGGGTCTTTTTTAGATAACAAATAAAAAGATAGGGTAGGTATCTATATCTGTACAGGGTGTACCAGATCAACTGGTCACTACTTGAACAGCAAATAGAGGAAACATAAATAAGAAGTTTGAGATGGAAAACTCATGGCCGGAATTGCCCCGTTTCACAGATATACAGGGTGTACAAATTTAAAAAAAGAATGAATATCTGAATTTATTTTGAAAACCGCTCAACCGATTTTGATGAAATTTTCAGGGTTCAAATACTGAATAGTATTGCATATTTCTGAGTATTTGAAAAAAAAATACCTCGTCCAGGGCCGGAGTTGGAGAACATGTGTGCACTAGAAAAAAAATGGTATAACATAATTTTTTTGAAACAATAATACTTTTTCCTGAAACCACCTTCAATTTCCCACAAAACAGTTCTCTTGACTTTTTTTTCTGCGGCGCACCGTTTTCGAGTAAAAAAATAAATTCCATACTAGTGCCTTCAAAGCGTTGATAACCGAAAATTTTCAGTTTTGGTAAAAGTAGGAAATCCTACTTTTCTACTCCTGCCATGGGTTTTCCATCTCAAACTTCTTATTTCTGGTTATTCTATATGCAGTATAAGTATTGACCAGTTGATCTGGGACACCCTACAGTGAGGACGCTTATATACGCTGGGATAAATCCATTCAAAATTCAGGGGTTTGTTTTGTAAAAAAACGCACGGACTCGTCGACTTTTATTTTCAACTGCGACTTTTTTGATGATAATTTTATGTGTACAGAGTACAGAGTGAACCGAAAAAAAGTTACGACCCAGTTCCAAATTCAGGGGTTAGTTTTTTGAGAAAACGCTCGGACACACGTTGATTTTTTTTTTCGACTGCGATTTTTTTGAAGATAATCTTATGTGTACAGGGTGGACCAAAAATAAGTAACTATCATGGACTTCATTTTTTGAAATGAATACCCCCTTGTTTATTTCATTTTAGAATTCTAAATCACATTCCAATAATTTTAATTTGAAAACTGCAGCTGGTGGTCGTAACTTATTTTTGGTCCACCCTGTATGCATGAAATTTTCATCAACATGCTACTATGAATTTGATATAGAATTCGAGAATAAAATAAAAAATGGAGGTTTCCTTTTGAAAAAATCAAGTTGATGGTGGTAAAACTTATTTTGGTCCTCCCTGGAACGAGCGTTTTCTCAAAAAACTAACCTTTGAATTTGGAATGAGTTTATTCCAACCTACGCGTCCTTACTGTATAAGCACTGGCTTGATTGATTTTTTAAAGAAACAATAAATCTTAGATTTCTAGATAATAACTTTTCATTTAAATTTGCGTCAAGCTAAAGTTCCTTTAGTGAGAATGTTTTGAAAGGGTACGGCGGAATACCCTGAAAGATCTGGTAAATCATGGATGCTTCACAAAAGTACAAAGCATATCCTTTTTTAATATGGGAGTTTGATTTTTGATTGAGTGGGAACATTTCAGGTTCATTGATTGTTTTTTTTCTGAAGAAGTCCCCGTATCACATTCATTTGGTAGAAAAATTTATTGACAAATAGAGATTCTATATGTTATGGCGAATGCGCATATTTTGAATAAAATAATAAATATTATGTTTCATTAAGTCCGATTTTTTTTCAATCTGCCACCCAAACAATACAAACTGACCAGTTTTCAAACAATAATTAACATTATGGATACAAAATGACATTTTCTTGATAACGGTTGATCCACCTCATTTCAGTTTTTTTGCGAGTTTTCACAATAACAATAAACCCTTAACCTTAACTAAGCCAATATTTGCGAGGGCAATCATTTCTTAACCATATTTCTCAGAGTTATCAGGTTCTTATCTCTGTACTTGATTTTTTCTCCTGTTTGTAACAAGGAGCAGTATATATAATTTTGCAACCTCTCTTCACTGTGAACATCTACATTTTGATCTAGGAGGAACAAGAGCGAAAAATAATTATAAGATTAAACGAAGTTCAATCATAATTATTTGATGGTCTTGTTCCGAATAGATCACACCCACCCATGCAAACCACCGAATATCAACTAAAGACAAGAAGGTTCACTCGTCGTCAAACTTGGCTCCGGTTTGCCGCATTCCCAGTTACGCGCGCTGGTACCAACATCATACCAGGTGTCGCCAAACGTAAATTCCGGCTGAGATACGTCGTTGGAGTTTCGTACACCACTTGGAAATTTTTCCAACTTGTCTCCCTCGTAAACCCTGTTCTGGGTCGGTTTTCGGCCGGATTTTGTTAATGATTTTAGAAATTTCGGCAAATCAATTTGGAGACGATTTTCAAAGAAACCGACAGGGAGTGAAGCAACTGATCGAGTTTTCCCGGTGATCTATGGAGAGGTTGCATCAGCGCGTTGGGGGCTTTAAAGTTAATGACAGGTTGAGTGAATGGTTCGCAGGATACACACTATACACATATGCATAGTCAGATAAATAGCACATGCCTGAAGTTTGATGAAACTTTGATCCCGCGTCAGTGATCAAGGAAAATATGGTGCATTTGAGAATTTCAAACCACTTACGAATGTCTTCGTTCTGGCATTCCATGGAAATCATCTTACCTTACATATAATTTATGTGCATGTGAGTAGTCCTGCCCTGTTGTAATCAAACAGAAAATTAATAGTGTTTTCGAATGGTAAAATAGGGCAGCACTGGTGCAACACTCGGGCAATATTTATGTTCGATTGGTAGAAATCGAGTGGATTTTTATGTTCGATTGGGGAACCGGGTCAATGAGTTTTGCACTCAGTGCAGATTTTTCGGCACAAGGTCTTTGAGCTCGTGCTGGTATAGTGCAATTTCAGTGCATTAGCAAAATTGAAAAAAAAACATGAAAAATGGTGGATATAAACGTCTCGTGAGGTGATTCTGTGGGTGGACAAGAAAATTCGAGTTAGAGCTATTATGGAATCTAGTAGTGCCGAAAAAAGGAAATACAGAAATACTGGCGTTGACGAGTTATGGAAAACGAGTACCTACTCTACTCAAAACTGAATTAATTTCATTAAAGATCTGGTGCATATACCTTATTTCTCAAAAAAGTTGTTCCTGGTATCTATGATCTATATAATACAATATAATTGGTCTCAAGATTTTGTCATTTGGCAATGAGAAATGGACTTCTAATTAGTTTAGTTCAGAGTCACTTCAGCCGCTACGCAGAGACAACATAATATTAGATTTTCAAGAAGTTTAATGATTCCAATTTCAATTCAATCGGAATTTTACCGTGCAATATGCACTCGATGAAAAATGTATGTTCGATTGGGATTGCCCTAGAGCAAATTTTCATCATAACTGGTTTTGCCCGAGGTCAAACCCAGTGCAACCCTTGTTTTCCCAATCGAAAACACTATAAGAGAAGTAATAGGTGGGTTTGTTATACTCCACTAGTGCACACTTTTCTACACTAAAACACTCAGTGTGGCTTTGTTTGTGAAATGTTTGTCTGTTTTTCAGGATAGAATATCTTTACTAGTTAAGTGAAGATATTCTTTTCTAAAAAACAGTCAAACATTTCACAAACAGAGCCACACTGAGTGTTGTAGTGTGGAAGAGTGTCCACTAGTGAAGCATAACAAACACACCTAATATCTTTGAGGGCAACATTTAACTATAATGACGCATGACATACGTCATACTTGTCCGAAGCCACTCTGCATAAAGCGAATCCTTTTGATCATATAAACAAAATGTTGTGAATGGTAGTTTATGATGCTGATACGCTTCTCTCTCGGCATTTGAAATTATCACAGTGCAATAATATACAAATGGTTGGAAGGAGTAAAGAAAATTCCGGGACTATGGACGAACTTGGAATATGCCGTATCTGCACCAAAACATATGGCTTGGTTTCAATGTTTACCAGGGCTCGAGGAGAATCCAAAGAAAATCGCAATTTTCTAAGAAAAATGATCATGGAAACTGTTGGTATAAGGGTAAGCTCAACATCGATACCTTGTACTACAATACCGATATGACTACTTGTTCTGGGTGATACCTTCATTCTAAAAATGCCTGGTTTATACAACACATTCATAAGAATAAGCATAACTTTAGTCATGAGCACAAAAGTTGAACGTAAGGTTTCTTATGAACGCGCATGTGTAAACAACCTTTCACAAACATAACAAGTGGCCTTGAAGTTGTAAATTTTCATGCTGGGTTTAGCGAACCGAACGCATAAGCATACATTAGGGAGTTTTTGAAGCTCTTTTTTTGCCGCTTAGGGATGTCAAATAACCGACGATCAAACCGAACAACCGGTGTTTTCGCTTCGGTTAACCGGTAAAAACCGGTTATTTTTTAACTTCAGTTTTAACCGGATTTATATCCAATAACCGGTGGAAAAAATTCAGAGAGAAATGGAAAAATGATGGTCGATTCACGACAAATCCCTTGAAAAATCGATGGTACATTCGGCGGTGGAAATTTTCGGATATTTAAAATGTCAAATATATTGTTGATTCTTCTACAAAACTGAACCGTGGCTGCACGGAAAGGAAAGCTGGATTGGAAAGAACAAAATAACTCCGTAATTTTTGGATGCTACTCTTTTTTTACCTAAAAAAAACCACTCCTTTGTAAATCTGTATCACCACTACATCAAAATTTACAAGCTTCTCTCTATTTTATTGTTAAAAAAATTATAAGCAATCCTCTTAAGCGGGATTTCTACGGCAAAACTGGCCACGTGTAAATCCGCCTTCAATCCTCGTTGCCCGCCTTAGCTCCATCCTTCTCTGTCCTGGATCTCTGTCGCAAGGCGGCCGGTCTATTTCTCTACGTCATTGCAAATAACCGACGATCAAACCGAACAACCGGTGTTTTCGCTTCGGTTAACCGGTAAAAACCGGTTATTTTTTAACTTCAGTTTTAACCGGTTTTTATATCCAATAACCGGTGGAAAAAATTCAGAGAGAAATGGAAAAATGATGGTCGATTCACGACAAATCCCTTGAAAAATCGATGGTACATTCGGCGGGGGGTGTGGAAAGTTTTTTTCCAAGTGAATTTTGTGCTACTCCTTTGTGAACACCGATTCCGGTCAACTAATTTTTAAGGTTTTTATCTAATTGAACTAGAATAACACCTCGAATAACATTAATTATCCACACAAAAAACCGAAATTACCGGGTTAACTGGTCAGTTAAAACTGATCACTAACATACCGGTTAACCGAAAAACCGGTGTTTGAAATAAAACTGACATCACTTTATGTATTCTTCGTTCATACTCAAACGCGTTCAATGTTTGACGGCGTTTAAATACGAGATTTTGCATACGAAATCTTGTAAATAAACGCCTCCAAATCATTAACGAGTTTAAGTATGAACGGAGAATACGGTATACGGGCCTTATTATTAACGTTGCCGGTTATTCTGTGCATGCGCTGAGTTCTGGAAATAATCGAAACGGTTATTAACCGATAACGTCTTACGTTATCTATGGAACCTTGACGTTCGCTAATAGGGAGTTTTTGAACCTCTTGTTATTTTCAAAGTTATTAACGTATCCCGCTATACTAAGCATGCACAGAAAACAAAACATTAATTACGGAGAGGACCCAAAATAGAGATTTTGAAACTCGTATTGACTCATCACTATGTCATCTGTCATCATAGTAATATTTGTTGTGCTTTTAGTTTTTGATGTTTTGATTTTGTGATATTTTTGCCAAATTTCTAGCAGAGCAGCACGATTCTGCACGAAATATGAAATATGGAAGATATTCTGGTCCAAATTAGACCAGATTCAGACTACGAAATGTAAAGTTTGCATTCAATTTCACTTCCGCTTGGCAAACGGGAATAGTAATAATATGCTACCATCATTGAGTTCTATAAGGCTTTAAAGTCAATGGCTACCATCTACATTGTATTTGTGTTTATCTGTCACATCCATTTCGAAGTGGAATCAAATGTAACTCAGCAAAACACCGACTGGAATGATAGACAGCTCATCACCATCAATTACACTGTTGCCAAGCTGGAAACATAGGATCAGTTTTTGTTGAAAATTCAATAAAAAGACAAGAATTTCATAATTCCAGTGCAACTGTAGTCATTTTTCACAATTTAAATTGTACTTTGTATGTTTCACGACTTCTATGTAATGATTAAATTATACTGTATATCAATATGACAACATGAGAAAATAACCGACGGTTACTAAGCGAACGTCAAGGTTCCGTAGATAGACAGTTGAAGTTGAGCCAAAACGTGAACGTAATACGTTAACGCATAAAGTTCACCTCTACGTAATGATCCAAAAGCTAGTTGAAGTGTGGCATTTGACGTACGTGAAACATAGCGAGTTTATTTAACCTAATTTGTTGTGTTTACATATAGTTTTTCGACCTGTAAAAGTAGAAAAAAAAGTGATGTTTGTGACAGTTTATTGGTTATTGAATTTTGAGGCCAAATAAAAATATGACGTGTGATGTCCAAAATTGATTCGGTGGCAGATTATCCAAGATCGGATACTCGATCGGCAAACCTCGGATTACGTATAAGGGATAACGTGCAATACGTGAAGACACGCAAGGTTACGTATGTCCGTAAACGCAAACGTGAGAAAAAACGAAGTGCGCTTGCCCAGATGTCAATCACCACGTTTACGTCTACGCGAATGAAAGCACTTCAACTGAACTAGTTTCGTCGATGTAATACAGGACAGGGTGTCCGGAAAGTCAACGATAATACTGAAAGGGGTGATAGACCAACTCATAAGCCTCCAGAAAAACATAAAATACGAGATAAAATATATATTTTTTTGTTTTTTTGACTGCTCCTCACCACCTCACCCTTCGCAATTACAAGCCAGTCACGAACATTTCCACGTACTTAGTAAAAAAGAAAATAAAATCAAATTATTTCTCTGTAAAATAAGGTTTTTTATTGAATATTTTGAACTTCTAGTGGCAATATCTCGAAAAGCATAGAGTTTTTACTAAGGTCATATTATGTTTTTCTGAATGCTTATGACTTGGTCCATCATCCTTTTCAGTATTATCGTTGACTTTCCGGACACCCAATAGAAATCGTGAAACATAAAAAGTACAATTTAAATTGTGAAAAATGACTACAGTTGCACTGGAATTGTGAGATTCTTGTCTTTTTATTAAATACTTAAACGGAAATTGATCCTATGTTTCACAGCTTGGCAACAATGTGAGTGATGTGATCTGTTTATAATAATTCTAGTCGGTGTTTTGCCGTAATAATATAAGGTTCACACCCAATTTTATTTCGAAGTGGAACTGTCAAATTTTCGCTTGGCAAACTGGAACCATATGCTACCATCTACATTGTATTTGCGTTCAAAGTCACGCTTACGCCAAATACATTGTGGATGGTAGATATATGGTTCCCGTTTGCCAAACGGATATTTTACAGTTCCACTTTGAAATGAAATTCAATGTAAACCAGGCATTATACTTAATTTCACTTCGAAATGTAAGTGAAAGATTTCCGCTTGCCAAACAGGGAATCGTAATATATGCTATCATTCACATTGTATTTGGCGTAAAAGTGACTTTGAACAGAAATTCAATGTAGATGGTTGTTTTGGGTGGATATCACTTCAGTGGACTGTATATTAGTTTAGTAATGCACTGGTAATCTCAAAATACAATTTATTGACGAATGTAAAATTGAGCTTTTGTACTGCGTATCAACATGCTGTCTGCATGCAATACGAATTCGTACTGAGCGAGCTGACCAGGAAACAGGTCTAGTCAACTGCTTTATTCTATTTAAAGAAGCACAAAATCGGGGTGCGTTTTACAAATTGGATTTTAGATTCAAATATACAGTATGAGACAGAACATACCGCCGACCTTGAAATTAACAATATTTCAAAACTAATCAACTACAATATCAAATGCAGCACCATATAGCTAGATACATACATAAAAATTAACTTAACAGTAAACACTTTTTTTTTTCAAATCAACAACCAAACTACTATTCAAGTTCATCACTGTAAACTCAAGAGTCTATCGGAAGCGGGCAAATTTTAGTGAGCGACCGCTTGGCACGCTTCCCGTCACTGAACCTCACCATGACTACTCTGGTGACATTGTCCTCTCCAGAAAATAGCTGAACAATGCGAGCCATTTTCCATAGCATGGGTGGTAGCTGATCTTCCTTCACAATGACAAGAATTCCATTCTTGACAGTGCTGGATCCGGTCTGCCGCCACTTTTGTCGGCATTGAAGCTCAGATATATATTCTTTGTACCATCGCTTCCAGAAGTTTTGAACAAGTTGTTGTTGCCGTTGATACATGGACAGGCGATTTTCGTGAACCTCGGTTAAATCAGGATCAGGTAGGGAGTTTAATGATTTCCCAATTAAAAAATGCCCAGGAGTCAATGGCAGGAAATCATCTGGACTTGACGACATAGGACTTATAGGCCGTGAGTTTAAAATTGATTCAATTTGGGTCAGTATCGTCATAAAGTTTTCGTAGTCAAGATGTGAATTACCAATCACGCGTTTCAAGTGGTACTTGCAACTCTTAACACCAGCTTCCCAAAGTCCGCCAAAATTAGGTGCGCGGGGAGGAATGAAGTGCCAATTTATACCTTCATTGGCTAAACCGTGTTTAATGAAATTTGAACTTTCGTTCAAAAATGATTTCAATTCCGAATTCGCACCAATGAAAGTTGAACCATTATCCGAAAACATATCAGATGGTTTGCCTCTCCTTGCTATAAAGCGTCTCAGGGTAGCCAAAAATGCATCACTTTCCAGGCTGGTCACAAGCTCAAGGTGTATGGCCTTTGTAACCATACATACAAAAACACAAACGTAAGCCTTTATCAATTTAAAACCTCTCGTTTTTCTGTCTCTTAATAGAAAGAAACCGGCGTAATCGCAACCAGTCTTAGAAAAAGGAGTAGTCGGATTCAACCTTTCACTAGGTAAATTACCCATAATGTAATCACAAGTCTTGGGTTTAGCCTTAGAGCATTTGATGCAGTTAAACGTAATACGTCTGGCTAAATTTCTACCTGCAATTGGCCAAAATTTCTCTCGCACAGAATAAAGCAGTTGTTGAGGACCACAATGCAATAATCGTGCGTGTTCGTTAATCATGATCAGTTCTGTTAATTTATGTTTATTATGTAGAATGATGGGATGCTTCTTCGAAAATGATACATTTGCACCTTGTATTCGCCCGCCTACACGCATGACGTTATCCTTGTCCAAAAAGGGATTCAGTGGCAAAACTCCACTTGTCTTATTCACAGGCCTTTTATTCTTTAAATCATTTAATTCATTATGGAAGCTTTGACGTTGAGCTAGTTTGGTTAACGCTAGAAGGGCCTTATCTATTTCCTTGACATCAAGTTCACCAGTCAATCGAGTTTTTTTGCTATTCCTGGCATTAAAAATAAATCGTTTACAAAATGCGGTGACTCTCAGAAGTTTTGTCCAGCCAGCTCATTTTTTGAGATCGTCATGTTGGTTTGTAACTGTACACGTTCCTCCGGTATTTCTGAGTCAAAGGTTTTATTATCACTAGGCCATTCTGTCCTAGGTAACTTTAACCAAGTAGGTCCTTCAAACCAAAGTTGATTATCAATGAGGGCCTTTGCGGAAATACCACGGGAAATCAAATCCGCAGGATTATCCTGGGATCTGACATGATTCCATTGATTTGTGTCGGTCAAGCTTTGAATGGTTCCTACTCTATTGGAAACGAATGTTTTCCATCTATCTGGTGCACCTTTTATCCAACACAACGTGATGGTGGAGTCGCTCCAATAGTAATAGCTGTCAAATTCGAATCTTAATGACTTCTTTATCCTTTCTGCAAGTTTACTTGCTAGGACAGCGCCGAGTAGTTCCAAACGGGGTAGGGTCAAAGTACGTACAGGAGCCACTTTACTCTTTGCCAAAATCAAGTTGGAGACAATAGAATTATCGTCATTCGAAATACATCTAACGTATGCGCATGCTCCATATGATTTTTGTGAAGCATCAGCGAATAAATGTAGTTCAGTGCGAATTGCATTTTTATGAAAAACATGTCTGGGAATTTGAATATTTTTAAGGTGAATTAAATCATCACAGAAGGAAATCCATTTCTCTCTGAGGCTCTGAGAGACTTCCTCGTCCCAAGTGAGTTTTTCTTTCCAAAGTAGTTGCAGTATCATTTTAGCACGTATGACAATAGGACCAAGTAGACCCAAAATGTCGAATATTTGACTTGATATGGAAAGAATTGTTCGCTTGGTGACATGATGAAATTCCTCAAATGCACCAATGTGATACTGTATAGTGTCAGTTGCAGCGTTCCAATATACTCCTAGTGTTTTATTTTGCTCATTTTCTCCCAAATTTATTATACTGGCATCTAATGATTTATTTATGTTGAACTTTTCGAATAGTTCGGTTTTATTGGTGAGATATTTTCTCAATTCGAAACCAGCAGTAGATAGTATATAATCTACTTCCTTTTGAATTTGCAACAATTTTTCTTCCGAATCTGCACCGACTAGTAAATCATCCACATAGAAGCAATTCTTTATCACATCACATGCTAATGGATATTGTTTTTCGAAATCTATGGCAAGCTGCAATAAACATCTCGTCGCAAGAAATGCCGAAGATTTTAAACCATAAGTCACAACTTTCAATTCATAACACTTTATGGGTTCTGATGCATCACGTCTCCAAAATATTCTCTGGTAACGACGGTCATCTTTATTAACAGTGATTTGTCGGTACATTTTGGAAATATCCGCATTCAAAACGAACACATATTTTCTGAAATTCAGGAGAATGTTTAATAAATCATTTTGCACCGTAGGACCATTATATTGCACGTCGTTGAGGGATAAACCTGTATTTGTTTGTCCAGATCCGTTAAAAACGACACGTAAACGAGTTGTCTTACGGGTGGTTTTGATAACAGCATGATGGCATAAATAATACGCATCACCATCATTTAAGTCGTCGATGTTTTGATTTATAGCTTCCATGTGTCCCAAACTTTCGTATTCTGATAAGAAATTGTCATATTGTTGTTTGAGCTCACTATTTTTTAAAAGGCGTTGTTCCAGAGACATAAAACTTTTTAATGCCATATTTTTTGAGTTGCCCAACTCATTGATGTTCTCCTTAAATGGAATTCTTACGATGAAGCGTCCTTCTTCATTGCGTTTGAGGCCATTCTTGAAATGTGTCTCACAAGGACTGTCAATAGCGGCAACATTGTCGCATTCCTCGATTTCCCAAAATTTGGCTAGGTTTTTATTAATTTCATTATCGATCGATAAGCACGAGGTTGATCGAAAATTCAACATTGAAGGATAACTTATCTCTCCTCCTAAAATCCAGCCCAGCTTGGTTGATTGTAATGTTATATTGTTATTCTTTAATTTTATTTGATTCATCAGAATCACATCATAAAAGAAACCAACTCCGCAAAGAATGTCAATCTCTTTCCTCATATTGAATTCTGCATCAGCGAGTTCGATGTGACTGGGGATATTCAAAAAACTACTGTCAAAAGAGCATGCTGGAATAGGTTGTGTTATTTTCGGCAAAACTAAGCAGTCTATTTCTTTTAAGAATGAGCTGGCATTTGATCTTAAAAAGACCTTTGTTCTGAAGTGAGCCGAAACGGATTTATTATTTCCTACTCCTGAAATCGAAAAATTAACTCGGTGTTTGTTTAGACCAATTTTATCGCAAAGTTTTTCACTAATAAAATTTGATTGTGACCCTGGATCCAATAAAACAGTTGCTTTGAATGCAGCTCCTTCCGTGTTACAAATTGTAACAACTGCCGTTGACAATAACGCATATTTTATTCCTACTTGTTCACATGATTTGAGTGAGGTTTGAGTAGCGATAACTTCTTCGATTGACTTGGATTCGTGATTTTCGACCGATTCTTTTCCATTTCTATCATACGCCGCCGCCGACCATGCAATTTGTTTTGGTCTAGAATCGTGAATTTCCGCATCGGACTTTTCTCCTCTTTTTAACTGGTTATCAGACCTATTATGGCGTGAACCCTCTGTGTTTATTTGCGCATCAAAATGCAAAAGGGAGTTTATGTAGTTCGAGCATTTCCTACAGGGTGGCTTTGGACATTGTTGAGTAGAGTGCTTTGGATTTAAACAGTTAAGGCAAAAGTTCAGCCGCTTTGCTTCACTGTTACGCTTATTTATGTCGAGTTTAGTGAAAGAAATGCACTTAAAAATGGAGTGGGCAGATTTACAGTAAAAACATTTGAATTTATTTTCATCACTGCCACTGTGATGAGCATACAAATTTCTGGTAATTTTATTGTGCTGTTTGAAATTATTGACAGGCGTTTCCTTTTTTGCGATTTCTAATTTTTCAAGCAGTTCGCACTTTTCTTTTAAAAATGTATTGATGTCGTTTAACGTGGGGAGCTCGTTTGGACATCTGAAAGCTTCCCAATCGCGTCTTGTGCGACTGTCCAGTTTACTACAAATCAAGTATATCAACAAGGTTGACCACTGGTCCGTGGGCTCGCCTAATATTTTCAAGCTACTTAAATTTTTATTAAAAGTCTCGTATAAATTGCGTAAATCTGTGTGAGACTCTCTGGTCAATGCAGGGGCATCAAATAAGGATTTAACGTAAGTGAAAATGATGAGCTTATTGTTTTCATACCTTTGATTCAACATTGTTAAGGCTACGTCATAATTTTGATCGGTTATTTTGATCGATTCCAACATTCGGGCGGCATCACCCTCTAGATGCGCTCGTAGATAATAGAACTTTTGAGTCTTGTTCAGAGATGCATTTTGGTCAATCATCGACGTAAAAGCATCGCGAAATTCAAGCCATTTGTCGAATGACCCTGAGAATTTAGGTAAAATCATGTCAGGCAATTTCTTGATTCTGTAATGATTGGCGTTCGAAATCATTTACACTATCACCTTTTTGTTGTGCGCTTTCGTAGTTTTCAATTAAAACTGAAGCTTTTGCTGTTAATTCAAAAAAATCGTCTTCGAATGTTCCTCTTGCGGAATATTCCAGTTGCATGTCAGCTAGACTCAAATTGATAGTATCATCTTTTGTTTCGAGAATTAGTTCTAAATCAGTTTGAATTTGATTGAAATCATCAAAGAGCGCTTGCACTTTTTCCAACCTACTACCCAATTGATGAATGGCGATTTGACTTTGGTTACTGGTGTCAAGAGTCCCAAGAAACTCTTGAAACCTTTTGAGACTCTTAAATAATTGGTCTCTTTTGAATTGCAATTTGTTGGATTCTTCCATTGTAATGATACAATAATCAATAATCAATGAACAATGAATACAAATTAATCGTGTCAGATATAGTCAATGTCAAGTTTCAAATGAATCAATTATTTATAATAGAACTCACTGTTTTTGGCCTGCCTGGCAACAGCGTCCGTCTTCTGGCCCGTCGTCGCGGTCCCAATTTTCCTTCCAAATGGTGACAGTGGCAACACCGAGGCTTGATGCTACGCCGTGTCTTGGAATTTGCAAATCGATATTGCGAACATCTTCATTTATCCATCCAAAAAATCGTATCTGGCTCGTATGGACCAATGTTTTGGGTGGATATCACTTCAGTGGACTGTATATTAGTTTAGTAATGCACTGGTAATCTCAAAATACAATTTATTGACGAATGTAAAATTGAGCTTTTGTACTGCGTATCAACATGCTGTCTGCATGCAATACGAATTCGTACTGAGCGAGCTGACCAGGAAACAGGTCTAGTCAACTGCTTTATTCTATTTAAAGAAGCACAAAATCGGGGTGCGTTTTACAAATTGGATTTTAGATTCAAATATACAGTATGAGACAGAACAATGGTATCATATGCTGCTCGTTTGCAAAGCGGAAATCTGTCACTTCCACTTTGAAGTATGAAATTGAATGTAGCCTTACATTTGGTAGTCTGGTCCAATTTGGGCCAAAATATCTTCCATATTTGGTGTATTTCGTGCTCATTCGTGCTGCTCTTCTAGGAATTTGGCAAAAATATCACTAGATCAAAGACTTTAAACACAACACATCAGATTACTATACTATGATGACACTATGACAGTGATGACACAAACGTCAAACGTTGAATACTAGTTTCAAAATCTCTGTTTTGGTTCCTCTTCGTGATTAATGTTTTGTTTTCTGCGCATGCATAGTATAGCGGGATACGTTAATAACGTTCAAATTAACAAGGGGTTCAAAAACTCCCTATTATTGATCAAATCGTTAATTTAGTGCATAAGTCATTACAGTTGAATGAATGGATACGTACTACATCAGTGTTTACTGAAAACATAAGTTTCAATTTCACTTCATTAGAACTAGGTTGAATGATCACGACGAGAAGGAAACAAACAAACCTCACCTTTTTTTGTTATTTGGGTTTTGAAGTTACTGTTTTGTGAAAAAGAGAATGAAAATAATATACCTGATGAATTCAAAGTATTTTGTTGGAGTGTTTAGTTTCGAGGAGGGATTTTTCAGGTTCAGGCAAGGTTATCTTTGACAGTTGTTATATATTAAATAACACCTTCCATAAACATTCAAATCTCTTATGCTTATGTATTAATCAAGTGACTTATCGATATATTTTCAATGGACAAAATTCCATAAAAATAATATTTTTCCACTTGGTCACAGAAGCGAAGGCTCTGCAATTTTCGTGTGCCAATTTTCAGTGCGCATGATCAAGTCCGCCATTACACAACGGACAATACTGTCAGATTACAAGAAGCGTTAGATGAGTAGATGACAATGGGTAGATGAAGCGTTGCTTCGATGTTCGATCTGTCTGTTTATCAATAAGTATCTTGTGTTTTTTTACTGTATTTTGTGGTTTGTGTACTTGTGTTTATTTGTGTTGAGGTTCTTTGGTCCCGTTCAGTGTCTGGTGTATTAAAAAAACTAAATACTATATTGTGAAGCTTCCAGTTTGTCGATCACCAATCCGTTACTTTATTCACTTTTTTCGAATTCTCAAAAGTCATCCAATTCTCTTCCCGACAACTTCAAAGATAATGCGAAGAAAATAGGTAGGAACATTGGACATTGGAAGCTTAAAAAGTTTTTAAAAGGATACATTTTTCTCGAGATGTTTCTTTAAAATCATATTTTTCCATAGTTAAGACCAATATCGATAAAAAATTTCTAATTTGATTTGCCATAATAACATGAAACAGAAGTAAGAATACTGAAATGACAAGAAAATCAACCATTCAAAATAAAAGAAATTTTTCTCAGTGTGCGACCAACTTTCCAGCCAGAAAGTTTTTTCAGTGTACCAGCGTGAAAATGTGTTATCGTCAGCTGTTCAAAACGGAAACAAGAAGATCAAAGGCGCCGACAAATGCCTTCGCTTCTGTATAGTTGGTTTCTTCTGTGACTTGGTGTTGGTTGTTACGCCCCCTAGCGACCATTTCAGAAACTTGAGAATATTTTTCAGGTTTTTCTCTTGGCCGTTTTAGTAATAAATATTTTTGCCGCAAGCCTCTACGATGAATAGTTTACGAGAACTGGCACCCTGCCGCTGAAAATGAATCACCCTGTACTTCTTTGATTTTGCGATAATCAATTCTTCATTTATACCTAGGTTCCACTGAAGAAGAAGGCAGCTTTCGAAACGTTTGATGTTCAAAGATTTTGTCATTTACATACTCATAGAGGGTCTTTTTCAGATAACAAATAAAAAGATAGGATAGGTATCTATATCTGTACAGGGTGTACCAGATCAACTGGTCACTACTTGAACAGCAAATAGAGGAACCATAAATAAGAAGTTTGAGATGGGAAACTCATGGCCGGAATTGCCCCGTTTCCTAGATACAGGGTGTACAAATTTAAAAAAAAAATGAATATCTGAATTTATTTTGAAAACCGCTCAACCGATTTTGATGAAATTTTCAGGGTTCAAATACTAAATTAATAGTATTGCATATTTCTGGGAATTTGAAAAAAAATACCTCGTCCAGGGCCGGAGTTGGAGAAAATGTGTGCACTAGAAAAAAAATGGTATAACATGTTTTTTTTTAAAACAATAATACTTTTTCCTGAAACCTCCTTCAATTTCCAACAAAACAGCTCTCTTGACTTTTTTCTCTCCGGCGCACTGTTTTCGAGTAAAAAAATAAATTCCATACTAGTGCCTTCAAAGCGTTGTTAACCGAGAATTTTCAGTTTTGGTAAAAGTAGGAAATCCTACTTTTCTACTCGTCGGAAAGAGAAAACTCAAGAGACCTTTTTCATTGGAAAATGAATAAGTATTTTGAAAGAAAATAAAATTTGGCCAAGAAGCAGTGGCATGTAATTTTTGTTTTCTCGAATAAGAGAACACCCTGTATCTTGGAAACGGGGCACTTCCGGCCATGGGTCTTCCATCTCAAACTTCTTATTTCTGGTTATTCTATATGCAGTATACGTATTGACCAGTTGATCTGGGACACCCTGTATACAGTGAGGACGCTTATACGATGGGATAAATCCATTCAAAATTCAGGGGTTTGTTTTGTGAAAAAACGCACGGACTTTTATTTTCAACTGCGACTTTTTTGATGATAATTTTATGTGTACAGAGTGAACCGAAAACAAGTAACGACCCGAGCGTTTTCTCAAAAAACTAACCCCTGAATTTGGATCAGGGGTTAGTTTTTTGAGAAAACGCTCGGACACGTTGATTTTTATTTTCGACTGCGGTTTTTTTGAAGATAATTTTATGTGTACAGGGTGGACCAAAAATAAGTAACCATCATGGACTTCATTTTTTGAAATGAAAACCCCCTTGTTTATTTCATTTTAGAATTCTAAATCACATTCCAATAATTTTAATTTGAAAAACTGCAGCTGGTGGTCGTAACTTATTTTTTGTCCACCCTGTATACATAAAATTATCATCAACATGCTACTAAGAATTTGATATAGAATTCGAGATTAGAAGGGATATAATATCTTTACTAGTTTAGTGAAGATATTCTTTTCTGAAAAACAGTCAAACATTTCACAAACAGAGCCACACTGAGTGTTCTAGTGTAGAAAAGTGTGCACTAGTGGAGCATAACAAACGCACCTAATATCTTTGAGCTGGCAACATTTAACTCAAATGACGCATGACATACGTCATACTTGTCCGAAGCCACTCTGCATAAAGCGAATCCTTTTGATCATATAAACAAAATGTTGTGAATGGTAGTTTATGATACTGATACGCTTTATTCTCGGCATTTGAAATTGTCACAGTGCAATATACAAATGGTTGGAATGAGTAAAGAAAATTCCGGGACTATGGACGAACTTGGAATATGCCGTATCTGCACCAAAACATATGGCTTGGTTTCAATGTTTACCAGGGCTCGAGGAGAATCCAAAGAAAATCGCAATTTTCTAAGAAAAATGATCATGGAAACTGTTGGTATAAGGGTAAGCTCAACATCGATACCTTGTACTACAATACCGACATGACTACTTGTTCTGGGTGCTACCTACATTCTAATAATGCCTGGTTTAAACAACACATTCATAAGAATAAGCATAACTTAAGTCATAAGCACAAAAGTTGAACGTAAGGTTTCTTATGAACGCGTATGTATAAACAACCTCTCACAAACATAACAAGTGGCCTTGAAGTTGATAATTTTCATGCTGGGTTTAGCGAAATGAATGTTGAGACGTAGATGAACGGTTTTTAAAAAAGATTTTATTTTGGAGTAAGTGAACTTTAAAACATCTAGACCTTACTGGTTCAAGAGTTTAGACATGATAAAGCTAGTGACTAAGGCTGGTTATTATATTTATAAACTAACAATTGCTGACTAAGCTAAATTATTGCAGTACTAAGGATACATTCAATACAATAGAAAGGGTTGTTCAGCATCCCATAACTCCTCCGCCCTTAAATGGAAAATTCTGGGGTTTGGCACAGAATTTTTTGGTACCGTGGCTTCAAGTGAGTGTCACAATCGGGTTGTTTGATTGTCCTTTGGAGGGTTTTCGTGAACTTCAGGTTTTTTCTGTAAATCTTAAACCCAAGTACAAAAACCATAATTCCAATAATAAGGTACAATACAAGAGTCCAGCCATTAATAGTTTCAAAAGTGAAAGAGTCCGGTCCGATAGTGTCTAATTTTCGAATATTGTCGTTTAAGGCACTTTCTATCGCACTAACTTAAACTTAAGTTGATATTGTCCAATTCCAGAGGTTTTGACGTAGTTACAGCACTGGTAAAATTTTCGAAGTTAATTTTTGGAAGTTCAATATTTTTGAACTCCGTTCCCTGAAGTGGCACATTTTCGAAGTTCTTGCCGCATTTCTGGGTTACAACCGTTGTTGAAGGACTGATGATGATCCACTTGTTTTCTTCAATTTTCTGCACTTTCAGGCGTTGAATTTGGACTGCTGTTACATGACAGTTTGTAACTTGTTTTGAATACTTCAATAACTGTAGTTCACATGGTGGATCCTCAGGAGTTTTCTCAGGAGTTAATTCGTGGCAAATAAATTCTTCAGGAATGATCTCTTTACACGGACTATTAATGAAAATGTGATTCTGCTCATTTAAAATTAGAAATTTTGCTTGAGGAATGATCATTTCAAATGAATTATTCTTTTGAACTGGCAATGAAAATGGCAAATGAAAATTATAATAATTTCTATTTTCAACAATTGGAACTTCAATGATTAGAACAATTTTGGATTCCTTGCTGTAACTTTTAATTGACATTATTTTTTCAAAAAGTAAAATGTTTTCTGGTTTTGGATCAAAAGGTATTTTATTTGACCCTATGTTCAGGCAAAATCGAAAGTTATATACTTTTCCCGTGGAACTCGATTCTGCCTTCGGAATTTGTATACAGGGTCAGGTCAAAAAGTTATAGGCTAAATTTTTTTTTTAAAAGTGCATACTCTTATATATTTTTGAAAAGGTAAAGAAAAGACAAATCTTATGGACTATAAATATACAGGGTGTTCCATTTAAAAAAATAAAGTTGGGTCCGATAACTTTTTGACCTGACCCTGTATACTAATTCCGAAGGCAGAATCGAGTTCTACGGGAAAAGTTATAAAAGAAACAATTTTCCATAACTTATCTGATAGTTTAGATACGAGGGGTACCTTAAAATGCAACATTTTCAGTTTAGCCCTGTATCTTGAAAACGAAAAAGGCTATGAAAATTTTGTTAACGGCATCTTCAGTTTCCCGAAAAAGTAGCACACTGTCGCGAAAACCGCATCTTTCCATCTATAAGAATAACGGAGATACCCCGCAAAAGTACCCAAAATGGGACACCCTGTACTTTGAAATTGTCTTGATTTCGTTTAGTAGCTCATCAGGTTTGATCATTGAGTTATGAAAAGTATTTAACTTTGCAAACGTGATGGCTATTTCAACTTTCTCGAAAATGTCATAGAGTATTTGAAATTCCGCTATCATTTGGGAGACTATCATCTCGACGTAAAAATAGTAATAAGTTGATAGGTTTGTCACATGAATTTTGTGAAGTGTATCCTCAATTTTATCGATGCGGACTTTCAATTGAATTTCATTTCTCGATAGATTTCTGATGTAACTTTGAAATATTTCAATCGACTCTTTAAAAAGTGATATTTGATTTTTGACAGATTCAAAACGTTCAGCATCATTTTGATCTAGATTACCAGTTATTGATTTGAGTACAGAGCCTAAACCATTAATTAGGCCTCGTTTTTTCCTGATGGTTGTTGTAGGGTTCAGTTGTTCTATTTGAATCAGTATTCTGTTTTCAAAAGATGTAGCTATCGTGTAGTAGTTATCAAATTGTTCCTTGTAGCTTTTTGCCATCGTAATGTTTTTGTCTAGAGCATTTTTAATTCGTCTAAATTGAGTTTGAATATTTCTAAATTGTCTTGTTAGGGGTTGAATGTCAAAAATGTGGATGTACGACCATCAATAAACCGTGCTTTGTGCATTGCCAATTTTTAAAGGAAGTAGACCTGGATTATTTTTGAGGTCGTTGAATTTAGGACTTGTTAATTCTCCGAGTGTTCCGACGAAGAATCTGAAACAAGAGGAGGTTTCCGTAATTCTTTAATATGAACAATTTCCTTTTTGTTTTCGTTGTTTTTTCAGGAAATTTCAACACGATTTCTTTCTAGTATTTCAGTGATAACATAAGGACCAAGAAATTTATTGTTCTTCTTGCTTCTTATAGAAGGGTTTTGTTTAAAAACTATTTGGCCCATATGAAAATCTTTATTTTTGTTGTTACGTTCAAAAACAAGTTTTTGTTTTTGATTTTCACGTTGTAACTTATTTTTATGATTTTCCGCGTAGTCTGTGAAAAATTCCTTTAAAGCAAAAATGTCATTTGGGTCACGTGAATTACGAGTTTACAATTAGGCTCACGGAGATTAAAAAGCCAAACTAGAGGTCTATGGTCAGTGTAAATTGTGAATTTTCTACCAAACAAATACGGTCTAAAATATTTGCATGCCCATACAATGGCTAGCAATTCCTTTTCGATAGTACTATATTTAGATTCACTTTTATTCGAAGTTCGAGATGCAAACGCAATCGGTTTGTCCGAACCGACTTGACCTTGTGATAAGACTGCACCTAAGGCGACGTTTGATGCATCTGTTGTTAAAATAAATGACTTTAAAAAATCGGGGTACTGTAAAATTGCCTACCAATCCAAGGAAACTTTTCATTTCTTTTTGAGTTTTTGGAATTGGAATTTTTTTAATAGCACTAATTTTATCTGGATTAGGCTTAACTCCATTTGGCGTAATAACATGACCTAACTAATAAACTTCTTTTCTTAAAAATTCCGATTTGTCCAATTGAATTTTAAAATTTGCTTGTCTTAAACGATTGAAAACCTTTTTCAATCTGTCCATGTGTTCGGAAAGAGACGTACTAAAAATAACAATATCGTCAAGATAAACTAAACATTCTTCGTTTTGTAAACCTCTCAGAATATTATCCATCACTCGTTGGAAGGTTGATGGTGCGTTTTTTAATCCAAAAGGCATTCTTTTAAATTCATAATGTCCGTTTTCTGTTGAAAATGCTGTTTTTTGTATATCGGAAGGTTTCATTTCAATCTGATGAAAACCGCTTGCTAAGTCCAATGTTGTAAAATATTGGCATCGGCCTAATTTATCTAAAATGTCACTTATATTTAGAAGGGGGTATTTATCATTAATTGTTTTTTCATTTAGTTTACGATAATCAATTACAAGACGCCATTTTCTTTTTCCTGAAGAATCTAGCTTTTTGGGAACAATCCAAATAGGACTTGACCAAGGAGAAATTGAATTTTGAATAATTCCTTGTTCTAGCATTCTTTGAATTTGATCTTTAACTTCTTTTTTATGAATTTCTGGGTATCGATAACTCTTAGTGAAAATTGCTGTTTCGTCACTTAAATTGATAGGGTGTTGTATTTGATTAGTAAAAGTCAAGGGTAATTGGTCACAATGAAAAATATCTCTAAATTCAAAACAAAGGTCTCTTTTAGCTTTTCTTTCTTCGAGATTGCAATGTTCTAATCTTAGATTTTTCAAATTAGATTTCAAAGTATTATCTTTATTTTTGTCAAATTCAGGTGTTTGTGGAAAATTGTTTTTTTCTGCAGTTTACTTCATTGATATTTAAACTTTCAACGTCAAAGGGTTTATGAATTCGAAGTCTGATTGATTCATCACGTCCGTTAGAAATTGAAGTATATGCGAAATTATTTTCAACTTTGACAACAGCTTGAGGAGTTTCTACTAAATTCCCAAATTTTAAATAGTCAAAGAAAGCAAAACCATTTTCCAAATTTACTGGTAGTTTTACGATCATATTTGTTCTCGGGGGTATTATTATGTGTGGTAAAGTTGATGAAATATTATTTAAATGTATTAAGTTTTTTCGTTCTGAAAACTGTCCAAGGTAAAATTTCCATCATGCATATTATATGGATGAGTGTTATCTACATGGGACAATGGTTCATTGTCAGAACAATGGTTTCTGTTTTCATTTTGTGAGTCAGCATTACCGTTTCCTATGAATGAGTCATAAGAGTTGACCTCAGGGTTATCTGCTAGTGACGCATTTTCTTGATAATTGATTTCCGCAAAATTTAAGGGTTGATTTCTTTTCACAAAACTTGAAAAAGATGATGTGTCCATTGGTTCCGGCTGATTAGAATTAAATTGATTGTGTCTCACATTTTGAGATGGTGGCTTAAAAATTGGTCTCTGAAAATTCCTCTGTTGCGAATAACTTGGTTGAAATTGATTTCTATTAAATCCAAAATTTTGTCTTTGAAAATTATTATTTATTTGTGGTCTTTGAAAATTATGATTTAAGTTTGGTCTGTGAAAATTGGGGTTGAAACCTTGTCTTTGAAAATTATTATTCATTTGTGGTCTTTGAAAATTATGATTGAAGTTTCGTTGAAAATTCGGATTAAAACCTTGTCTTTGGAAATTTGCGTTATTCATGTTATTTTGGTAATTAATTGGTCTTACATTTTGTTGTTGATTAAAAGGGGTTATTCGTGGATTCTGTTTAAATTGTTGTGAATTAAGTGAATGTCCTCGATTTTGACTATACATGAAATGTTCTTCCTCAATAACTAATGCCATTGCATTTTCTAGAGTTTGAGGGGCTCTCAATCGAATATTATTTTGAAGTTGTCCTGTTAAATTTCTCACAAATGTTTTTAAACCTAATTCTTCGTAATTCCTTAATCTTATTACTCTTTCAGCATTTGTAAATCCTGCTGAGTTAAGTTTTGAAAATATTAAAGAACGTGCATCTTGGCATCTCATACCAAAATTATAAGGAGTTTCACTTTTAGTAGGACTTAATGCGATCAAACTAGGCAATCTAAATTTCTTTGATCTCCAAGACTCAATTGAAGCGCATTTTTAACATCTTCCCATGAAAGAAGTTCATTTACTCGCGAACCTATCAAACTTAAGGCTCGACCTGATAATTTCCCAATAATAGCTCGCATAATAAAATTATTGAGAATCTCATCTCCTTCTCTATGAAAATTCGTAATAAAATTAGTACAACTAGTGATGAAAATCTGTAATGTATGAGGATTTCCCTCAAAAACAGGAATAGTATCAACATATAACTTCAGTAATTGATAATTAACAACAGGTTCTGGTGCTACTACTTGTTCCATTGTGGTTCTTGAAAGATTATTTCTTCGAGAATCAATATTTTCTTGTCTTCGATTAGAAAATAAATTGGTTAAATTGAATTTGTTTATAATATCCTCAATTTCACTTTCAGAATCAGATCTCGACATAAGATAAAAATCAATGAAGAGCAGAAATCACATTAATAATCAAAATGTACTTACAAAAATAAAATCACGATCTGCATTCTTGTAGTAAATATGTGCTTTGAATATAACTCTAGGGTTGCTGGTTTCGGCGATGTGTGTCCTCTACCAACGGGGTTGTTTTTGGTTTCAGCGATGTGTGTCTTCCACCAAAAGGGGTTGTTTTTGGCTTTGGCGATGTTTGTCCTCGACCAAAAAGGGGTTGTTGGCTTCCGCGATGTGTGTCCTCCACCAACGGCTCCAAAATCGTACTTTTTCACCGTCCACTGCGTTGTTTCGGAGTTGGCAATTGACTGTTGAGACAGAACTACTCCGCGATGTGTGTCGGATATGTTTGCCAATCCTACCGACTGCGCCAAATAAATGTTGAGACGTAGATGAACGGTTTTTAAAAAAGATTTTATTTTGGAGTAAGTGAACTTTAAAACATCTAGACCTTACTGATTCAAGAGTTTAGACATGATAAAGCTAGGCTGACTAAGGCTGGTTATTATATTTATAAACTAACAATTGCTGACTAAGCTAAATTATTGCAGTACTAAGGATAAATTCAATACAATAGAAAGGGTTGTTCAGCATCCCATAACTAGCGAACCGAACGCATAAGCATACATTAGGGAGTTTTTGAAGCTCTTATTTCGCCGCTTAGGGATGTCAAATAACCATGGACGTGCGAAATAGAGAATATGGACCGGCTGCTTCCCATAAGCGCTTGCTATTTTCGTGACGCCAACATTAGAATGAGACTTCCGAGAAAGAGACGGAGCTATAGCGGGCAACGTAACTCAATGGCGGGCTAGTTTGTTGAGGGTTCAAATGGGAAATAGTCTGTTTCGGAAATCAAGCCGATTGAAAGAAAAATAAAACAGATAATTTTAGGGTAATGCATGGCTGAAATATCTGTTCTTTGAATTATGATACGTTGATCTATGCAGGTAAGCAATTTTGTTTAATATTTGCAAGGTTTATATTTACGCTATATAAATTCTGCGATACTCATATGAGAGAACCGCAAACAAAAAACAGGAATATGGAATACCTACCAATAATTATTATTTTTTTAATACAAAAGTGGAAACAGATAGAACTAAATATATACTTATACAAGATATATAATAGTATACCTACCTACATACAAATTTATTTGAAATTTGATAAAAAAACAAAGCACCGTAATACCTACAACGATAAATAAGTACAAAATGATAATTTATTCTGTCAATCATAATGATTAAATAACCTACATAAGCTATTATTAAAAAAAAACGTGTAGACAAAAAATTGAAACATGCATGTTTTTCTTTAATCACTGATGTGAAAATATAATAGTTTTTGTCAGTTCCTGTCTGATTCTGTTTTGAATTTCATTTTTTCCTGAATTGATATGGTGTATTCGAATATTAAAATAGTTTTTTAAGACTATTCTTATCAATTGTATTATATGCCCCTGTGAAGGATCCTGATCTTTGCTGTGCTCTATAAGGGATTGGAATAAATCGGAAATACCTATTTAATTTACGAATGGTCAAAGATATTAACTTTACCATTATATTAGGGGCCGTGAAATTGCTTTCAGTTTAAATAACACTCTGCCATTGTGCAAATTCTAACCACATCCCTTGAAGGCTTACAAAGGCAGCCTCGATTTTTTCTATTAAGAAGTAAGGAAAGAGATGTTTCCGCCGTTAGGACATTAGCACAAGTATTGCAATTCAATGTTTTTATGATTTTTCTGCTGACAAAACCTGATATGTATTCGATCACATCACATAAATACATACAATTCAAAATATTTGTGTGATTTTGAAAAAATTCTTCATCTTTATCATATAAAATAAAATCTTCACTGTCAGTCAGCACATCTTAACCAGCAGCAGATATTTTTTTTGAACTTAAATTTAAAATTGAAGTTTCGTCTTGGGCCAAACAATTGGCACTATCTGGCGCGGTGATTTCACAATTGACCAGCCATCTTTTATAATAATATGCACTTTCGAAATGCAAAGCGGTAGGATTATTTGAAAACCCACCTCTACGTCGAATCGCAGAAAAATTTCTAAATGATCCTGACTTAATTTATATGTCAAAAGAAATTGCAGCATATCGGCTTCAACCAACTCGATAAATAAGTTTTCTATACTCATTAGACATATAATTAAGCCAAGGAATCCAGCTTTTTGTCCAGATAGAATAATGTTCTGCCCAGTAGGGCTTTTTAAGGAGCTTAAATATTGAGCAGACTCTTTGACAACAGTTATTAAAAATTGCTTACTTCCATTGAAAAGGGGTTTTCTAAAGATTGTGTTGCCAAAAAAATTTCGGATATTTAAAATGTCAAATATATTGTTGATTCTTCTACAAAACTGAACCGTGGCTGCACGGAAAGGAAAGCTGGATTGGAAAGAGCAAAATAATTCCGTAATTTTTGGATGCTACTCTTTTTTTACCAAAAAAAAACAACTCCTTTGTAAATCTGTATCATCACTACATCAAAATTTACAAGCTTCTCTCTATTTTATTGTTAAAATAATTATAAGCAATCCTCTTAAGCGGGATTTCTACGGCAAAACTGGCCACGTGTAAATCCGCCTTCAATCCTCGTTGCCCGCCTTAGCTCCATCCTTCTCTGTGTCCTGGATCTCTGTCGCAAGGCGGCCGGTCTATTTCTCTACGTCATTGCAAATAACCGACGATCAAACCGAACAACCGGTGTTTTCGCTTCGGTTAACCGGTAAAAACCGGTTATTTTTTAACTTCAGTTTTAACCGGTTTTTATATCCAATAACCGGTGGAAAAAATTCAGAGAGAAATGGAAAAATGATGGTCGATTCACGACAAATCCCTTGAAAAATCGATGGTACATTCGGCGGGGGGTGTGGAAAGTTTTTTTCCAAGTGAATTTTGTGCTACATCCTTTGTGAACACCGATTCCGGTCAACTAATTTTTAAGGTTTTTATCTAATTGAACTAGAATAACACCTCGAATAACACTAATTATCCACACAAAAAACCGAAATTACCGGGTTAACTGGTCAGTTAAAACTGATCACTAAAATACCGGTTAACCGAAAAACCGGTGTTTGAAATAAAACTGACATCACTTTATGTATTCTTCGTTCATACTCAAACGCGTTCAATGTTTGACGGCGTTTAAATACGAGATTTTGCATACGAAATCTTGTAAATAAACGCCTCCAAATCTTTAACGAGTTTAAGTATGAACGGAGAATACGGAATACGGGCCTTATTATTGACGTTGCCGGTTATTCTGTGCATGCGCTGAGTTCTGGAAATAATCGAAACGGTTATTATCCGATAACGTCTTACGTTATCTATGGAACCTTGACGTTCGCTAATAGGGAGTTTTTGAACCTCTTGTTATTTTCAAAGTTATTAACGTATCCCGCTATACTAAGCATGCACAGAAAACAAAACATTAATTACGGAGAGGACCCAAAAAAGAGATTTTGAAACTCGTATTGACTCATCACTATGTCATCTGTCATCATAGTAATATTTGTTGTGCTTTTAGTTTTTGATGTTTTGATTTTGTGATATTTTTGCCAAATTTCTAGCAGAGCAGCACGATTCTGCACGAAATATGAAATATGGAAGATATTCTGGTCCAAATTAGACCAGATTCAGACCACCAAATGTAAAGTTTACATTCAATTTCACTTCCGCTTGGCAAACGGGAATAGTAATAATATGCTACCATCATTGAGTTCTATAAGGCTTTAAAGTCAATGGCTACCATCTACATTGAATTGAATTGAAGTGAAATCAAATGTAACTCATCAAAATACCGACTGGAATGATAGACAGCTGATCACCATCACCATCAATTACACTGTTGCCAAGCTGAAAACATTGGATCAGTTTTTGTTGAAAATTCAATAAAAAGACAAGAATCTCATAATTCCAGTGCAACTGTAGTCATTTTTCACAATTTAAATTGTACTTTGTATGTTTCACGATTTCATGTAATGCTTAAATTATACTGTATATCAATATGACAACATGAGAAAATAACCGACGGTTACTAAGCGAACATTAAGGTTCCGTAGATAGACAGTTGAAGTTGAGCCAAAACGTGAACGTGAACGTAATACGTTAACGCATAAAGTTCACCTCTACGTAATGATCCAAAAGCTAGTTGAAGTGTGGCATTTGACGTACGTGAAACGTAGCGAGTTGATTTAACCTAATTTGTTGTGTTTACATATAGTTTTTCGACCTGTAAAAGTAGAAAAAAAAGTGATGTCTGTGACAGTTTATTGGTTATTGAATTTTGAGGCCAAATGAAAATATGACGTGTGATGTCCAAAATTGATTCGTTGGCAGATTATCCAAGATCGGAGACTCGATCGGCAAACCTCGGATTACGTATAAGGGATAACGTGCAATACGTGAAGACACGCAAGGTTACGTATGTCCGTAAACGTAAACGTGAGAAAAAACGAAGTGCGCGTGCCCAGATGTCAATCACCACGTTTACGTCTACGCGAATGAAAGCACTTCAACTATCTGATAACGTACCTAACACGTTATTGGTTAATAACCAATTCGGTTATTTCCAGACATCAGCGCAATCTCAGAATAACCGGGAACGTTAATAACGGGTCAAATAAGAGCTTCAAAAACTCCCTATTAACCGTCGGTTGATTTCTTATGTTGTCATATACATCATTGATATACAGTATTAATTTGATTATTACATACAGGGTGACCGTAAAGTCAACGATAATACTGAAAGGGGTGATAGACCAACTCATAAGCCTCCAGAAAAACATAATATACAATATATTTTTTTGTTTTTTTGACTGCTCCTCACCACCTTACCCTTCGCAATTACAAGCCAGTCACGAACATTTCCACGTACTCAGTAAAAAAGAAAATAAAATCAAATTATTCCTCTGTAAAATAAGATTTTTTATTGAATATTTTGAACTTCTAGTGGCAATATCTCGAAAACCATAGAGTTTTTACTAAGGTCATATTATGTTTTTCTGAATGCCTATGAGTTGGTCCATCACCCTTTTCAGTATTATCGTTGACTTTCCGGACACCCTATAGAAATCGTGAAACATACAAAGTACAACTTAAATTGTGAAAAATGACTACAGTTGCACTGGAATTGTGAGATTCTTGTCTTTTTATTAAATAATTCAACGGAAATTGATCCAATGTTTCGCAGCTTGGCAACAATGTGAGTGATGTGATCTGTTTATAATTATTCTAGTCGGTGTTTTGCCGGAGTAATGTACGGTTCACATCCAATTTTATTGCGAAGTGGAACTGTCAAATTTTCGCTTGGCAAACGGGAACCATATGCTACCATCTACATTGTATTTGCGTTCAAAGTCACGCTTACGCCAAATACATTGTGGATGGTAGATATGGTTCCCGTTTGCCAAACGGAAATTTCACAGTTCCACTTTGAAATGAAATTCAATGTAAACCAGGCATTACACTTAATTTCACTACGAAATGGAAGTGACAGATTTCCGCTTGCCAAACAGGAATCATAATATGCTATCATTCACATTGTATTTGGCGTAAAAGTGACTTTGAACACAAATTCAATGTAGATGGTATCATATGATGCCCGTTTGCCAAGCGGAAATCTGTCACTTCCACTTTGAAGTATGAAATTTAATGTAGCCTTACATTTGGTAGTCTGGCCCAATTTGCGCCAAAATATCTTCCATATTTGGTGTATTTCGTGCTCATTCGTGCTGCTCTTCTAGGAATTTGGCAAAAATATCACTAGATCAAAGACTTTGAACACAACAAATCAGATTACCATGATGACAGTGATGACACAAACGTCAAACGTCGAATACTAGTTTCAAAATCTCTTTTTTGGTTCCTCTTCGTGATTAATGTTTTGTTTTCTGCGCATGCATAGTATAGCGGGATAAAAGGGGTTCAAAAACTCCCTATTATTGATCAAATCGTTATTTTAGTGCATAAGTCATTACAGTTGAATGAATGGATACGTAATACAGTGTTTACTGAAAACATAAGTTTCGATTTCACTTCATTAGAACTAGGTTGAATGATCACGACGAGAAGGAAACAAACAAACCTCACCTTTTTTTGTTATTTGGGTTTTGAAGTTACTGTTTTGTGAAAACGAGAATGAAAATAATATACCTGATGAATTCAAAGTATTTTGTTGAAGTGATTAGTTTTGAGGAGGGATTTTTCAGATTCAGGCAAGGTTATCTTTGACAGTTTTTATATATTGAATAACACCTTCCATAAACATTCAAATCTCTTATGCTTATGTATTAATCAAGTGACTTATGACTTAATCATTAATATTATGCTTATGCCTTCACTAAACCCTACATCATCTTTAAGACTAAATTCATGTCGAGATCGGAACAGCGCAGCCGTAATTTTTGGCTTGGGGTATGCAGGAATCAAATATACTTTCTTGTCTTCTTTTACGTATTGTTATGATTTTCTTTGGCGCCTGGCTTCTCGATAGTTGTTTATGTTCTGTTTTGGTTTCTGAACTGTTTAAGTACTCTTTTGTGCATATTGTGGCTCGGGATAAGTGTCTTTCTAATGCGATGCCGTACATGGCTTGTTTTGAAGTTTTGATTTTAAAAAATAAATTATTTCACTAGATTTGCTGGGATGCCAAGGAGGTACTAAATTATGAAAAATATTGTTTTGTCACCACACTGTATCTTTTTCTTTTCAAATAGAACCTGTTTCTTATTGCAATATTAAGGAAGCCCAGAAGATCCACTTATATTTAGAACAAAGAAAAAAATTCTAGATAGATATGTAGAAATGTCTACTTTGTAAGAAGAAATTTTTATACAGGGTGTTTACGGTCTTGTGATTTTGTCTTCAATGTTTTTTTCTACACGTTAAAAGAATATGATTGACGCTAAAACGCCTTAGCAAAAGTTGAATAATAAGAGAGATAATGAATTTTTTGTACGATTTTATTTTCAAAAATGATGACACTAAATTGCGAAATTACTGCTTTACAGAAGTTGTTCAAAGTTATCGCCCTGTTGTTGAACGCAAAGTCTCGCTCGACGTATCCATGAATTATTATTATTATTATTATAATTATTATTATAATAATTATTATTATTATTATTATTCGACTTTTGCTAAGGCGTTTTAGCGTTAATCATATTCTTTTAACGTGTAGAAAAGAAACTTAAAGAAAAAATCACAAGACCGTAAACACCCTGTTTAGTATGTAGAAATTTCTAGTTACTAACTAAAGATTTCTAGATACCATGTAGAAATTTCTACATAAGAATAATATGCATTCGACGTTACATGTACAGGGTGGGCAACTAAGAATGCGAGGTACTTAAACTATTCAGCGTATTGGCTTGCGGCAAAAAAAAAATTACTAAAACGGCCAAGAGAAATACCTAGAAAATATTTTCAAGTTTCTGAAATGGGGGCGTAACAACCAATACCAAGTAGAAAAATTTAATTTTTATAGAATTTTGCTCAATGAAAAGATATCGATGATATTATTATTTTTATATAGAGAAATTTCAATACTTGAAATCTAACTTATCTTCTGAGCCTTTGACAATTATGTCTGGAATTCCGTTCACCCAGGATAATTATTTGATTGCTTTTGATGAACTCAAAAATAGATAACAAAACCAAAGACTTTTGGCCACTAACGCTTGGCATGTCATAACTGGACTTAAGAAGATAGAGTGTGATTCAGTTGCCGAGCTTAGATATTTGCTTGATGTTTTTGGAGAAAATTTGAAGATTTTGGAGAATTTAGAGTTTCCAGTTGAAAGTTCGGATTTTTTGCTTTTTGACGTTCTTCTATCCAAACTGGACATCTCCACTATCAAACGTTTTGAAATCGAACATAGCCAAGAAGAGATACTCTCGTTTACTCAACTAAAAGCGTTTTTGCATAAGAAGTGTACAGCATTAGAATCTATTGTATTTTCATCACCAATCAACAATAACCCAATTGTCCGAAGATCTTCGGGAATGGCAGGCAAAACTCAGTATAGTAAGAAACAATCAAGGTCTCTTTTGATTAACGAACCTAATGCTATGTGTCCTAGCTGTCAATCCAATCATCTGCTCTATAGTTGCCCTAGCCTAGTTTCAAGGATAAATCTTCACAAGAGAGATATCGATTTGTAAAACAGACCGCTCTTTGTTTGAACTGTTTGAAGCCATCGCACGTTACAAGAAATTGCCCATCGCAAACAAGGTGTAGGCAATGTAACTACAATCACCATACTTTGCTTCACTTCTCTTCTGGAAGAAGATCGAATACTTTTGTGAACTTCCAAAGAAAGTCTTCGCCTCAGAGCCCTACAGGGATGATTGAAGAGGGGTCCGCCACTCCAAGTACATCGCATCAGGAAGTCACTCAACACTGCAATCTTGAGACTACAGTTTTGCTCAGCACCGCTAAAGTTGAAGTGTTGAACGATTGGGGCAGAGGGCAATCAGCAAGATGCCTTATGGATTCAGAATTTGATCACTGAAAAATGTCTGAAGCATCTCGGTCTACGTCGCTCCAAATCTACTGCTTCAGTTATTGGATTCGGAAAACAATCTTCTCGTGTTCTCGGAAAAGTATAATGCACCATTCGTCCGGCCATTAGCAAGACTCCAGAGTTAAAAGTTGACCTACTCGTTGTACCTAGTATCTGCACAAATGTGCCATTTTCGTAGTTTTCGAAAAATAGTTGCGGATCCTGCTTTCAATATGCCTTCAGAAATAGATTATTGTTGGGAGCTGATTTGTTCGCTTCTGCTTTGAGAGAAGGTCGAGTTGAAAGAAAACCCGGACACCCCATTGCCATAAACACAGTATTCGGCTGGATTGTTATGGGAAAAAATTAATTTCCTGAATCGCCATATCATTCGTTATTTGTTGCTCATGAACCAACCCTGGACAGAACTGAGTACTGTGAAGAAATTCTGGGAATTGGAAGAAATTCCTCACAACAGTCACAACACACCCATTTTTCACGTTGGATGTGAAGCTGAAAAAATATTTGCTGAATAGGATTCATCCGGGAGATACACAGTTGACGTACCTTTCAAATCCAAAGTACCTACGTTTCACCCTGACACTCGCTCATGTGCTCTTCGTCGTTTTTTATCATTGGAAAGAAAATTAATCTCAGATCCAGAAACATATCGCGATTATCGCACCTTCATGGATGACTATTTAGAAACAGGTCACATGACTTTAACCAAAGAGCCTATCCCGCCTCATGCCACCTATTATTTACCTCACCACTATGTGAAGAAACCAGACAGTTCTACTACAAAACTCCGAGTTTTCTTCGATGCCAGTTTCAAGCCCACACCAGACAACCACTCGTTGAATGATTGCCTCTATGCTGGTCCTAAGCTACAAAAGGATATTGTTGATATATTGCTTCGTTTTCGGTAACACGCTGTTGCTTTTACTGCAGACATAAAACAAATGTATAGACAAATTTGGGTTAATCCTAGCCATAGAAATTATCAAAGGATTCTTTGGAGACCTTCACCTCATGACACAATCCAGGATTACCTTCTCAATACTGTAACATTTGGAGTTACGTCAAGTCCATTTTTGGCATTGAGGACTCCACAACAACTTGCTGAGGATGAAAAAGGGGGATTTCCGTTAGCTGCGTCAGTTCTCCGAAGATACCTCTTCGTCGATGATTGCGTGTTGCGTGAGCAGTTGCGAATCCATCGAAGAGGCTCTACCCGTTCAATCACAGCTGATTGAGATGTGCAGAAGTGGAGGCTTCGACCTTAGAAAATCGTCAAGTAATAACGGATCCATGTTATCTCACTTGCCCGAATCAATGTGTAACAGTCACTTATCATCGTTAGATTTTGACTCTGATGATCTGGCATCCATCAAGATTCTTGGACTTCAATGGCACCCCTTTCTGGACTATTTTTCGTACAAAGTTAACTCAATTGATCGCCCTTGCACGAAGCGAAACGTTTTGTCGGAATTAGCTAGAATCTACGATCCTTTACGACTTTTGGCACCATTGACATTTTTTGCAAAATACCTGATTCAGCATCTTTGGACTCTAGGTTTGGACTGGGATGATGCGCCGCCTGATGACTTTTTGCAGAAGTGGTTAAGTTTAAGCTCTGAACTTCACTTATTATCGACACTTGAGATCCCACGAAGAATTTCAAGCGACAACCACAAGGATTGCTCGTTGCACGGATTTTGCGATTCATCGGAAAAGGGTTTTGCTGCTGTAATTTACTTTCGAGTGGTGAACCTCGACAACACTGTTAGTTGCAACCTGGTCTGTGCTAAATCCAAGGTTGCACCGCTGGAGAAAATATCAATTCCTAGATTGGAATTGCGTGGAGCAGTTTTATTAGCTGATTTGATTACCTTGGTCCACACAGCATACATAAATAAATTGGACTCTATGAAAATCTTTGCGTGGTCAGATTCAATGGTAGCCTTAAATTGGTTGAAAGCACCTTCCTATCGATGGAAAACATTCGTCTTTAATCGAGTTGGCAAGATCGTGTACCGCCATCATCTTGGAGATATGTTCCGTCAGAATTCAATCCTGGTGATCTTGCACCTCGAGGATTACTTGCAAGTGACTCATTAGACTGTTCTCAATGGTGGGCGGGGCCTTCCTGGTTAGCCAATATTGAAGAGTACCGGCCGAAAAATTCTTTATCGTCTCCATCTTCAACAGTTATCACTGAAGAAAGAAGAGTTGTGCTGGTAACAACAGAAGATACCACTTCGCCACATATGTTGGATTCAATTTTAGAGAAATTTTCGTCACTTTCAAGAATCAAGAAAATCATTTGCTATTTACACCGATTTTTGTATAATTGCCGTTTGCCGACTAATGAGAGAAACTCAAGACATTTCACGTCTGGTGACTATCACACATCTTTACTTATCCTGGTTAGACACGTTCAGCAGAGCGTATTTTCTCAAGAAATTTTGAAGATTAAAAACAATGAAGTTCTTCCAAAATCATTTCGTAAGCTTTCGCCCTCAGATTAATAAACAAGAACACATGGAACTACAAACGTTTTGTTGTGATGCCATCATCGGTTATAAACAACACGCCCCCAGGTCAGGCCATTCGATACATTTGCCTAAATCCTAAATCATATATCTATCCTTGCTATGTACATCCGATTAAACAGAGAACGCTGTAGATTGCTACATTGCATCAATGAAATGCACGGCGCTCCTATTCGAAATGATAAGACAACATTGGGGAGACGAAGTTGGAGAAACGGCTGAGAAGAGCATAGTTGCCATACTAAGTAGATTTTCGAAAATGTACCGAATTGATCTGTCCACTAAAAAATGTGATATATCGAAGATCTCTGTGAAAACATCACGGTATTCTCAAGTTAGCTATAAAATTTGTTGAACTTATCATGAATATTTGCGCACTGCCCTTTAAAATGATTCCGTTATCCACAAACGCCGTCTAAAAATATAACACTAATATAGCTGGCATCGTCGCATTCCTTGCTCATTTATCAGCCTGAGATCGGCTGTAAGCGAACAGTGGGACTACGGTCATGAAAAATGGCAGAGAATACGAAAATAACAAAGTAAGTTTGGTTTCGCAGCTACATTTTTATCTTCATTCGCCGCAAGTGTGGCAGCTTAGTACATGGCTTGAAAATTGTCATTTTTTCTGATTTTTTTATACCATTTTTTGGAACGGACTCTTATTTTTGTTCAAGTATTGTCCTTACTTTAAGCTTTACGTTCAATTCGGTTAATGTTTTGATAATAGATAGGCATATCACTTAAAGAAATGAAAATTGAATATACAATTTTCTCAAGAATATTTAAAGGTGAATCCAGCAATATCCATGTCTCATTTTTGTGATACTTTGTAAAGTGTGCCTTGTTTTTTGAGGAGCAAAAAGTCATGTGTTTTTCTGCATCATTGAGATTTATTATGAAGGTTTAACGTCTTTTCCCTTTTCCCTTGAACCAAATTAACCCAATCAATCTTGTTGATTTTATGAACCGCCGATAAAAACATGATGTTTAAAACACGACAGGAGAGGAGCTGAATGACATTATCTGCGATTCTGATTTTTTTTTCATGGACTCTAATCAGCCTTTTTTGATTATGTGCCATACTCAGATTTTTTTTCTCAAGGAAATGTCCACTCATTTGTTGATATCAGTACCCGATCTCAAATAACGACTGCTAACGCATTGATTCAAATAACTTATTTAAATCAATGGTCTTACGGCCTTATTTATATTTATTTTGATATAATGCCAACTTTTGATGCCTTGGTCCCACTGTGCCGCTATTCAAGAGGACTGCTAAAAATCGATTTCCAAGAGGAGGGGCTCCTTAGCATCAGTTGATCCTATTTTTCATCCCCACTCCTCTATCTCATTCTTTTCCTCTTATTGCTCTTATGGACGTAGATGTTGGCACCGGCGCGGCGTTGGATAGGTTTTATGAATGAGTAGTTTCATCTGTTCTTGTTTATTAATCTGAGCTTTCGCCTTTCATGGATGAAGATAATATGTTGAGAGTTGGTGGTCGACTTGCTCATGCCAACCTGAGTTTTGAAAAAATTCATCCCATTCTTCTTCCCAATAAAAATCGATTGACACATTTAATCATAGATGATGTTCACATAAAAAATCTACATCCTGGAATGCAAACTTTACAATACCTTTTGACTCAACCATTTTGGATTTTGTCTCCCAAAAGAGCTATTCGTTTTGTTATATCCAAATGTATTAGATGCTTCCGAGTCAGACCTAAAGCTCTGAAACCTTTGAGGAAAACTTACCCGCATATCGACTGGGAGCTGTCAAGCCTTTTGAAACAACAGGAGTGGACTTTGCAGGACCATATTCCATCACTATGTTGGAGACTCGTGGCAGCAAGACAATGAAGGCATATATCTGTCTTTTCGTTTGTATGGCAACAAAGGCCCTTCATCTGGAAGTGGCATCAGATCTATCTTCAGATACCTTTCTTGCGGCTTTAAGGCGATTCATTGGACGACGAGGCCGTTGTAATCATATTATCAGTGATCAGGGAACACATTTTGTTGGAGCCAATCGAGAACTTCAGAAATTTATGGAAGATGCTACAACTAGAGAAGCTATCCGTTGGTCGTTCAATCCACCAAGCGCTCGTCACTTTGGAGGACTATGGGAGGCCAATGTCAAAAGTGTGAAGACTCATTTCTCTCGAGTGATTGGGGAACAGATCCTGACATATGAAGAATTCAACACGGTTTTGATCCAAATCGAATACATACCTCTGTGTCAACTAAGCAGCGATCCAAATGATTTGCAGGTCCTAACTCCTGGGCATTTTTTGATATTGGAACCTCTCAACGCAGTACTATGCCCTGATTACTCTGAAGTTCCGCTAAATCGATTGTCAAGATGGCAACTTCTCCAACGGATGATCAGAGATTTTTGGCGTCGCTGGAGCTCGGACTATTTGAATACACTCCAGCAACGTTCGAAGTGGACCAAGAAGAGCCCGAACGTTGAAGTGGACACCCTAGCGTTGATCAAAGATGATCAATCACCTCCTTTGCGTTGGCGACTTGCTCGTGTCGTGGAATTGCACCCAGGAGTTGATGGTATTAGCAGAGTAGTTACAGTCAAGACTTAACATGGGCTTATGCAAAGACCTCTATTGAAACTATGTCCATTACCTATTCAATAAAAAATCCTAATAGGTATTTTGGTGGGCGGTATGTTTCGTCCCCACACATTAGTTTTAAGTTTGGTTTATTTAGAATCATTATACAGGGTGTCCCTGAAATGACTGTACAACGCTTAACCACAAATTCCTTAACCAAAAATAAGGTGATCTAGGCAAACTTACCCATATCCAAAATAGCTTCGTTAAGTCTACAGAGGGCGTCAAAGATTAAAAAAAAAAAGATTTTTTCTACATTTTTCAAAAATATTCAAATCAATTTTGATAAGT
Organism: Orchestes rusci; assembly: GCA_958502075.1. Lineage (NCBI taxonomy): Eukaryota > Metazoa > Arthropoda > Insecta > Coleoptera > Curculionidae > Orchestes > Orchestes rusci. Next base: position 72,280,063 of record OY293303.1, read on the forward strand.
TTTGGTACCTAGTCTTGGACCATGAAATAACGTTTTTTGTTTCTATAGCGACCAGTTGAAATTAACCGGAAGTGTTATAAAGGTGACGTCATATGCAGTTATTTCTTTTGTTTTTTTTGGCATTGACATTTTGATGATTCAGATATTTTTAACTAAAAGTTTAATGTATTGGGGAGTTTTTCTCTCTTGAAAAATTTTGCTAAGATAAGTAATTGTGTCAAAAAAAATTTTTTTTCAACTAGCTTCACAGATATTTTACTATTGATTTTTTTTTCTAGCATAACTACTTATCCCAGCAAATTTTTTCAAGAAAGGAAAAAACTTCCTTACACACTGGGTTATTAGATGAAAACATCTGAATCATCAGAAAGTCAATTCCATAAAAAATCAGTGACGTCATATGCAGCTATATCTTTTGACTTTTATGGAATTGACTTTATGATAATTCAGATGTTTTCATCTAATAACCAAGTGTGTAAGAAAGTTGTCTCTCTCGAAAAAATTTGCTGGAATAAGTAGTTATGCTAGAAAAAAATAAACCAATAATAAAATATCTGTGTACCCGATTGAAAATATTTTTTTTTTCTGGCACAAACACTCATCCCAGCAAAATTTCTCAAGAGAAAGAAACTCCCCAACACATTGAACTATGAGATAAAAGCATCTGAATTATCAAAAAGTCAATTCCAAAAAAAATCAAAAGGAATAACAACATGTGACGTCACGTTTATAACACTTCCGGTTAATTACAACCGGTCGCTATAGAAACAAAAAACCTAATCTCATGGTCCAAGACTAGGTACCAAAAATTATCAAAATCGATTTGTACGTTTTTGAAAAATGTAGGAAAAACCAATTTTTTTTTGAATCTTTGACGCCCTGTGTAGACTTAACGAAGCAATTTTGGAAATAGGTAAGTTTGCCTAGATCGCCTTATTTTTGGTCAAGGAATTTGTGGTAAGGCGTTGTACAGTCATTTCAGGGACACCCTGTATAATATTTTTCTTAACTTTTTCAGTTTGGGTAAAAAATAGTTGAGCAACAAACATTGCAAAATAATCAATTCACAAATCTTTTCATAATTCAAGTTTTCGCGCAGTATTTCAGCCTGTCATATAACCATAATAGGCCGCATTGACTACCTATCGACATCGACTTTAGGTAAAAGTAGTAAGTACGAGAACGTTTTTGAATCGCCGGCAGTCGGCAGTAGATCACGTATACAGTATCGCATTTTCGCTATCGTTGAAAAACTACACTCGCGAGTGTTCAAAGGGCCCTTTTACGACGCAAACAGACCATGAGATCAACCACACTATATACAGTCCACACCCCACACATTTGAAGAATAAGGGTAAGTCAAACCCTTTTTGCTTCTTGACCAAACATGGGCACTTCTTCTGTCTCAATATGTTTGTGATGTCATTTAGCCTCACTCGATCAAACGCTTTGCTTAGATCTACGAAGCACATATACGCCGCTTTCTCGTATTCGATTGATTTCTCGACTAGTTGTCGAATAATGAATATTGCGTCAGTTTTTCCTGAATCCCTGTTGTTCTTCCCTTATGGGTATGTGTTCTAAGATGAAAGCGCATGAGATTTTCGTGAATAGTTTCATCACGGCGCTTAGAAGAGTTATTCCTCTATAGTTTCCTGGTTGTTTTTTGTCGCCTTTTTTGAAGATAGGGATAGAGATACTTTTCTTCCAGTCGATTGGTATAGTTGTTACATTTAAGATCTTCTGGTAAAGCATGGCTAGTTGTTCGTTTAGTAGGTTCTTTCCATACTTCATCAGTTCGTTGTTCAATTCGTTGATCCCTGGGGCTTTTCTGTTTTTTAGTTCCTTGATATATTTTTTTACTAATTCGTGGTTGATACGGGTATTTGCTTCTGCCATTGGTGGGTTTTCCTGGTGTTGAATCTCATCTTCGTCGAAGATTTGTTTGAAGTTGTTTATCCATGCCTATTCCGGAATAGTTGTTACTACATATTCAATGACTGCGCGTTTTCTTCGTCTTATCCATCCCCATATCTTCTTTTGGCTGCCGTAGAGGTGATGTTCCATATCCGCGGTGAAGGTTTCCCAGTATACGGTCTTTATTCGTCGTATTTCTGCATGCACCCTGTTCCTTATTTCCTTGTATCGTATCTTCCGGTGTTCTATTATTCAGGTACCTCAGGTAGGTTTCTAGTTTTCTCTTGCCATTTGTTTGACTTCCGACGTAAACCATGGGGTGTTGGATTTATTTGAGTTTTTGTGTATCCTCCTTTTGCCTAGTGCTTCATTGACGGCAGCCTCAATGTGTGATTTGACTTTTCCCCAACTGGTTCCGACGTCTTCCTGATCCAGGATTTTGTTTGTTCTTTGTTCTTTGATCTTTTGGGTCAATCTTTTTTCGTATAAGTCCTTCACAGTGGGGTCATTGATGAACTCGATGTTCAGTTTATCCACGTTGATAGGTGGTGCCTTCTTTTTTAATTGTGTTGTTAATCTTAGTTTTGCCATTACTAATTGGTGGTATGATCCAATGTTCGCTGATGTTAGGGATGCACAAAATGTGGTCAGAGTTTCTCCGCTGTTGTTGACGTGTGCTTCATTGAAACGTTGTTTTATGCCATCAACAATTGAGTTTCCAATTCTGGCATTCAGATCCCCCATAATCAGGATTTTTTCCTCATTACGTATCTTATCGATTTCGTCCTGCAGGTGTCCGTAGAAAGTGTCAATTTCCTCTTTGCTTTTGTTGGCGTCGGGGGCGTAGACGCTGATAAGGTGTATTTTGTTCCTGCCGACGTCCATATCAACTCTGAGTATTCTCTGATTGACGTAGAATGTGTCTTTTATATTCTGTACAAATTAATTACTTAGCATGCCTACTCCGGCTGTGGCTCGTTTGTGTTTCTCGTTACCACAGTATTTGAGTATGTATCCTTTATATGTAAGATCACCTTTTCCAATGCGTTTAGCTCCGAATAATGCACATATATCTATTTTATGTGTTAACATTTCCAGCAAAATCTCTTGTTTTCTCCCGGTCCAAGATCTTATGTTCCAACAGGCGCATCTTATCGTGTTTTTCCTCCACGACTCTTTTCTCCTTTTTCTTCTCGTATCCGTGTCTGTAGCTGGGGTCGTCATAGTTGTATCAGTCCGCTTCCGAGGCTTGTTGCTGGTTCTGTGAGCTTGTGGGTTGTTTTACTGCAGGTAGGCTGCTAACCTCACCTGCAAACCCTCCTCCTTTATCCGGGTTTGGGACCGGCAGTGCCATCCGATGGGCTACTCAATTCACTCATCGGGTGACCCAGGCGGAGTTGTATTTTGATTGTTCACCAAAAATAAAGGTTAGTTTGTATGAAATGGTCTACAGGGTTTTTCACTTAAAACAACGCACGCCAATATATCGGGAACGGATATAAATATTCAATTTCTGTAAAACTGTTCAATGTATGGGGTCAAGTAGATATTTTTCCAGGGCAGAAAATTCGACGCCTATCAAAAGTTAAGCGTCGCGACGCGTCAAAAATATAAATCGATTGCAGGGACTTTGAAATCACGCGCATGCGAAAGTACATCTTATTCATAAACTTTTTTGTTATTTACTCGAACTCGTTTCTTATACCGGTTTAAAATTAACATGTCTTGATTGACAAAAAATGCGATTACGGATGATTTTTACAAGAATACTAGCCTCAATATCTGTAAAAAATAATCAGTATGGGGACAAGTGAATATTTTTCAAAGTTTAAAAAATTCATCGCCCACAGGAGCTGAGCGTCGCATGGCGTCGGAAATATGAATCGGTTTCTGGGACTTTGAAATTACGCTCATGCGAAAGTCTATGTTAGTAAATTTTATTGATATTTACCCGAACTTATTTATTTTCCTCCTTTCTGAGTTATACCGGTTTAGGGTAAACATTTCTCAATTGACAAAAAATGTGATTAGGGGGGAATTTAAAAAAAAAAATTTGTCAACCAAAACATTTTTAGGTACTAAACCACTTCACTTCAATGATCAAGATAAATGGGTTCAAGTAAATAACAAAAAAGTTTATGAATAACTGGTACTTCCGCATGCGCGTAATTTCAAAATCCCTGCAATCGATCGATATTTTTGACGCGTCGCGACGCGTAGCTCTTAGTAGGTGGCAATTTTTTAAACCACTTGACGCCATACACTGATCACTTTTCATCAAAATTATTGTAAGTTTGCATGTCGAACACCTGTGACCTGTGAATTGTTAACTGGTTATTGACATTGACATTGATTGCTTGTTATATAAAAATGTCGAAAAGCTGTCACGATTTATAGAAATAGATCTGTATTCATCGAAACAACAAACGCGACTTTCTTACCGACATCAACGTCAGGAAATCGCCCAATTTTACATGGTCCTTCGAGCCGGATAGCTTCACCAGAAAAAGATAAGAAGCAACCTCAAAGATCCAGTGATAGACGTTTGATGCAGCAGACCTGTTACACCAAGAAGACGAAGCAAAAATAGTTCAGTCCTTTCCAATACCCAATATACCGATTGCCTATTTCCCTTGGATCATCCGAGGTCTCGAAATACTATAGTCTCAATTGTCGCGTGTTTTTCACGCCATTTCACGTAAAGTAGATTTTTGCACGATTCAATAGGCAAAAGTTTTTGGTGTAGTCAATCTCTACACTCAAATATTTAGATTTTATTTTATTCATAGCAATTTGATCGTAGCTGTCAACGTCATATTCCTATCGGTTTTTATCAGCATCGTAGTACTAGCCGAAATCACTTGCTCACAATGTCTGACGCAGAATTGAAACGCCTAATTCACGAGCGAGGCCAAATTAAGGCTGAGCTAACTCGTTTTGAAACATTTGTTAATAGAATAGATCAGAACACAATTTCATTCGAAACTCTGCAACTTTGTAATGACACGATTAAACCACTCTTGAGTAGATTTAACAACATCCAAATTAAAATTGAGCAAATCTATTTGGAAGAATTTCCAGAAAGATTTGATCAAGATCAGGTAGATGAAGAACGAGAAACCTTTGAAAACAAATACTATGACATTCTTTCAATATCTCAAAAATTTCTTTCAAGAGTAAGTAATTGCGAACAGTCGCAATCTCAGGCAATTCAACAAACATCGTTCCACCAAACATCAACTTCAACATACAGTGATTGGCAAGGGTTTTATGACACATTTCACGCGTTAGTTCACGAAAACAAGACGTTATCAGATGTAGAAAAATTCTATTATCTGCAGGCATCACTTAAGGGAGAACACGCAAGTATCATAGCATCTCTGCCAATTTCTGGATCGAACTATACAACAGCTTGGGACTCACTTAAAAAGCTTTATGAAAACAATAGACTGATCGTGAACTCGCATTTGCGGGAAATCTTCAATTTACAATGTCCAGCAAAGGAATCTCATTCCGGGTTAAGAGTTTTTATGAATGTTTTCGTCAAAAACTATCGCTCATCAAAATCGCTTGGAGAAAATATTGATGCATGGGACACTATTTTGATATATTTGTTGACCAAAAAGGCGACTAGGTGGCTGAGTGGTAAGGCGCCATTCGACGAAAGTCACCGGCGAGGTAGTTCGCGGAGATCGCGTTCGAGTCCCGAGTGAGCAGGAATTATTTCTGTTCAACATTGAGTGGTACTCTCACTGGCAAACGTTACTGAGTAGACTGCAGTATTATTAATTACTGACAGTCAAAAAGTTTAAATAATTAGCCTAAATTAATTGGTCCCGCTAGTTCAAATATATAACTAGGTGATGTTCTCCATCATCAATTTAGTTAGAACTGCAATGGTCCTTGGGTTGGCGAAAAGGGCCTTTAAGGCCTACTCGCCGGGCAGTGGTTTGCCCCCTCACCCATACCAATAAATACCAATGACCGAAAAATTGGATTTTTCATCACGTAAGGAGTGGGAAATTTACTCAAAGGAAATAGACTCTCCAAAAATAGATGATTTCAACACATTCTTATCGCAACGTTGCCAGATTTTAGAAGCCCTTAATTTTAAACCCCAACATACATATGACCGACGTAAATCGTTCCCCACCATGAAAACGAATAACGATATTAAGCATCAATGCTCATTCTGTAAGGAAAAACACGTGATCAATGTTTGTGAAAACTTTAAGAAGCTTTCCGTAGCTGCACGAAAGGATGAAGCAAAAAGGTTGAACTTATGCTTGAATTGTCTCCGATTTGGACACAGATTATCAGATTGTCGATCTTCGAATTGTAAAATATGCAATCAAAGGCATTCTACTCTTTTGCACTTTCCAAGAAACTCAAAAGGATCAAATGCTGATAATTCTGAACCTGAAGCACAACATATCTCGAAAAACGAACTTGATATCGAAAAATTGCACACACACCACTCTGTATTAGCGAATCATTGCAATAATCCCACAGATTATACACATATTGCATATTGCTTTCCACGGCCATTGTGAATTCATTTGATAACAAAAATTCAATTGTTCCTTGCAGAGTACTTCTTGATAGCCGTTCTCAATCAAACTTTTTTACCAAGAATTTTGTAGATATTTTACACTTGAACTCAATAAAGATAAACATACCATGTGAGTGAAACATGTAATGAAAACTCTCCATATATTATATCAGACGATTGCAAGACAAAAAAAAACTAGGAATTTCTTGGAAACCCTCTCTCGATGTATTTGAATATTATTCTACCAAAATAAATGGGAACCATGACAAAATTAGTAAACGAACTATTTTGTCATTTATAGCAAAGATTTTCGACCCATAAGGTCTCTTGGGACCAATTTGCATAAGAGAAAAAATGCTAATCCAACAACTTTGGAAATTACAGATTGGATGGGATGAATCTTTACCCGCTGATATTCACTCAGAATGGATAAAGTTAGCTGAAGACATTTCAACGGCAGGCTTGATTCAAATTCCTCGTCATATCCTAGTGAAGAATCCTCAATGTATAGAGTTGCACGGATTTTCAGATGCTAGTGAAAAGGCTTATGCTTGCTGTATCTACTCCCGTTCGTTTGATGGAAGTGGTGCTATTGAAACACATTTAATTTGCGCTAGATCACGAGTCGCTCCACTAAAACCTATCACGCTTCCTCGACTAGAACTTTGTGGAGCTTTGTTATTATCACGTTTATTGAAGAAATGTCTTGAAGTTTTAAAGTTTTGTATCGATAAAATATTTCTTTGGACAGATTCCACAATAGTTTTGGCGTGGCTTTATCATGAGCCTCGAGATTTAAAAACATTTGTTTCGAATCGCATTGCTGAAGTTCAAAAAACCCCTGGTTCCATGTTTCTTCAAAAAATAACCCATCCGATATAATCTCACGCGGTGCAAAATTGGCAGAGTTATCGCAATCCACATTATGGTGGCACGGACCAGACTTTTTACGTACTCCCAAGAAACAGTGGCCTCCAGTTTTGAATCCAGCCAACTTCACGGAAGAAGTTCCTGAAATCAAGACAATATCAGCTTCCAAGGTAGAGTACATCAGTTTTGAAAAATTTTCATGTTTAAATAAACTGATTCGCGTCACAAGCTACTGCTTAAGATTTTTTAACAATTTGAAAATTAAAACTCCTGGCCATAGAAATCTAGAAAATGTATCTTCATCAGAAATAAAAATTGATACTATTCAACTGATAAAGTTAGTACAACATGAATGCTCCGAAGACGAAATCCATTATTCACAAACCAATGATCATGACTCAAGAAGAAGTAACCCACGTGCATTAGATCCATTTATCGATGAAGAAGGCTTAATTAGAGTAGGCGGTTGACTCCGACTCTCAAATTTTAGTTATAGTGTGAAACATCCTATAGTTCTTCCAAATGAACATCATTTCACCACCCTGATTATTGGATACGAACACAAAAGAACTTTGCATGCTGGTGCTCAAAATACACTTTCTCATATTCGACAGAAATATTCGCCCATACATGGGAAACAGCTCGTTAAATCTTATATTAGAAACTATATTCAATGTTTTGAGGCGAAACCACGTACTGTGGCAAAAATGGGCAATTTACCCACAGAGAGAATCACACCCTCACGACCCTTTGCTTCTATAGGCCTTGATCACGCTGGTCCATTTGATTTAAAAGATGGAAAACCCCGCACTTATAAAGGCTTATAAAGGCACGGTACGGCCTCTGACGAGACGCGTCAACCACGAGACTCTCGCCAGCGTGCTACGATCCAGAGGGGTCTGCTGCGAGACAAGTTGTATTGTGAATTTTGACTTGGTGACATGTCGTCGAATGAAACAAAAGCTGCAGCATGTTTGATGTTATTTTTCTGGCTTTTTTTTCGTCATTTAAAGATGCGGCAATATCTGCCCATGCATCAAGTTTCATATTTTTTCGAAAGGAATATTTATCCTTTTGATTCCAAAGAACCGGATAACCTTTGTACAATTCAATTAACTCCAGCTGTACTTGTTCACTCGAAGCCATTTTGAAAACTGAATGAATTTCGCGGCGCCACGACGATCCTTTTAAAAACCCGTCCAGACAGAGCCACGAGCTGTCTTTGATGGCTCGTCGAAAAACCGACAATAAATGGGTAGCGACGCGCCTACAACCAGACACTCGCGAGCCCCGTCCAGACTATGAGCTTCAGGCGCGTCTCGTGCTCGTCTCTGTACACGCCTTAAGGCGCGTACAGACTTGATGAGACGCGCACGAGACGAGCCTGTCAAGAGACGCGCCAACCACGAGACTCTTGCGAGCGTGCTGCGATCAGACGAGTCTGCTGCGAGACAAGTTGTATTGTGAATTTTGACATGTCGTCGAATGAAACAAAAGCTGCAGCACAAGCTGCAGCATGTTTAATTTTATTGTTCTGGCTTTTTTTCGGCATTTAAAGATGCGGCAACATCTGCCCATGCATCAAGTTTCATATTTTTTCGAAGGCGCCACGACAATCCTTGAAATAAACCGTCCAGACAGAGCCACGAGCTTTCTTTGATGGCTCGTCGAAAAACCGACAATAAATAAATAGCGACGCGCCTACAACGAGACACTCGCGAGCCCCGTCCAGACTATGAGTTTCAGGCGCGTCTCGTGGTCGTCTCGCCAAGTCTGGCCTCGTTGTCGTCTCGCCTATAATCAAGACCTATATTGGCATGTTTGTTTGCCTTGTTACTAAAGCGGTTCATATCGAACAAATTGGTTCCATAGTGCTCCTCCATGAAGATGGCGTTCCACCTATGAAGCGGCCCTTAGGACGTATCACCCACCTTCACCCAGGAAAAGACAATGTGTGTCGCGTAGTGACTGTACAGACAAGTAGCGGACTTTTCAAACGTGCCGTTGCTAAAATATCCGTTTTACCTATTGACACTTTGAATTGAAAGTCTACCCTTTCAAGGAGGGAGTTATGTTAGTGTGCATGTCGAACAATTACCTGTGACCTGTGGATTGTGTTCTGGTTATTGACATTGACATTGATTGATTGTTACATACAAATTTCGAAAAGCTCTCACGATTTATAGAATTAAATCTGTATTTATCGAATCAACAAACGCAGCTTTCTTCGCGACATCAAGGTCAGGAAATCGCCCAATTTTACAATTATTGAAACTAGCCTTCTTGTAAAAATCATCCTTAATCGCATTTTTTGTCAGTCAAATAATGTTTACTATAAACTCGATAACTCAGAAATGTGTCAGATAAATGGGTTAGAGTGAATGGCGAAAAGTTTATAAATAACATGTACTTTCGTATGCGCGTACCTGACTCGATACATCTTTTTCTTTTCACTTCTTTTAACAGAAATTGAGAATAGCTTTCTTCTGAAAATCATCCGTTATCAATTTTTTTGTTAATCATGAAATGTTTACTATAAACCGTTATAATTCAGAACTGGGTAAGATAAATGAGTTCGACTATATCACCAAAAAGTTTATAAATAACACTTACTTTTGCATGCGCGTAATTTCAAAGTTCCTGCAATCGATTAATATTTTCGACGCGTCGCGACGTTTCACTCTTGGTAGGCGTCGATTTTTTTAAACTGTGAAACATAACTACTTGACCCCATACATTGACTGATTTTACAGAAATCAAATATTTCTATTCTTTTCCAAGATATTGGCGTGCGGAGTTTTGAGTGAAAAACCCTGTATACCTATCTCTAGCCATTTAGATAATATTCACTATTTAATCTTTTATATGCAAAAAAAAAACATTTTTGTGCAAATACAATGAGGAAACATATCATAAATATTTTCAAACGGGCCGACGATTATTATCAACTCAACAGAAGTCACTCAGTCAGGGATGCCGTAAGAAAACTGGAAATCATCTATACTTGTATCGCCCAGAATGGAGGACATGTAGGACATTTACTTCAATTATCTGCTGTTGATTTGATTTTGTCATTTTTATATGTATGTTTTTGTTTGGTATGTGTTAATACATTTTCATTTTTCTCTTTGAATTTGCACAAATAGTATTTTATTTAACGAGCATATAATGGGCCAAATATTACACGAGATTAAAATTTATATCACGAGCCGAAGGCGAGTGTTATTAATTTTATTCGAGTGTAATATGTTCATTATATGCGAGTCAAATACAATGCTTTATCTACAACTGTCAAAAAATGTGGAAAAAAAATCACTAAATAAAGCCAAAAATAGTTGTGTTTAGGCCCACTGCCCGTGAATAAAGAACCTGCCCGTGGATAAAGAACTATGATCCACGCGTTACTTGTAATACTCGCTTATGATTGGCCCACTGCCCGTGAATAAAGAACCTGCCCGTGGATAAAGAACTATGATCCACGGGTTTCTCTCAGGCCGTGTAATATGTGGAACATTTTATATCTATAGATGGTTGCATAAAACAACTATTTTTTGACAGTTGTAGATAAAAGTTTTTTTTTACATTTAAAGGATTAAATAGGGATATTTTCTGGACGGCTAGAGATAGATAGACTATTTCATACAAACTGACCTTCATTTTTGGTGATCAATCAAAATCCGTAACGATATACAGGGTGTTCCATTCAACATTCTCGACTTATTGGTGATTTTATAGGTCTCGATTGGGCTCAACCTCTGACATCACCCTGTATAGTTGACAGCCATTCTAACCAACTGGATTTATATATCACACTATTGTCTTTAGGAAAAAGATGGCAGAGTCAAGAAATACTATGAACCTTAATTTTTTTTCACGACTTGAAATAAATGCATTTTTTGCAAAAAATAAATAAAATCGCTATCATATCCCAAACTATTGGAGATACGTATACGACTACTTATAGAAAGATACCTTTATTTTTTATTTAGAATTAATTTCTGAAATAATATACAGGGTGTTTCATTTAATTTTGAAAAGTTGGGTAAAGCCCAGAGAAAAATGAGCACCCTTTATATGTCAAATATATATAACAATAAAGTTCTTTTAAAAACAATAAGACTTTGTATTGATCTTTTTTGCGTAAACCGCATATCTTCCGAGATCAGGTAGTAGAGGATGCTTGATTTTTATGACTCAAATTAGTTTCTATCCGGGTTTCTACCCAAGCAGGGCTGAATCCCAGAAGTTGAAATCTTAGTTCAAACATTTTTTGTCTTTCTCACCTATTCATGCGTCGATCCGGGGACACAATTAGCGTTTTCATGTAGTATGGTATCATGAGACCATTCCAGTTTGGTCTACTTTAACGTCACTTGCAGCTCGCCGATTGGCTGAAAGTGACGTTAATGACAGACCAAGCTGGAATGGTCTCATGACACCTTACTCCATGAAAACGCTTAATGTATGTATACAGTGTGGCCGGAGCAGTGACCCAAAATAACTGGTAGTCTGAATGTCAATTCTTGGCAAATTACTGGCAAGGAGGTGAGAGGCGGCTAATTAGGTGGTCGAGAAAATCACCGCAAATGGAAAAAGAAATCGCTCTTCGGGTTGTTACAATATTACATGAAAAATACATTGACTACTAGATTAAGGAGTAGGTTGAAATACGTCAAAAGAATTATAATTGGAAAATAAAATACCACACTGTTTGCTTTTCTGTATTTCCCTAATTTCTTTATCTCCGTATCTCTGGCTTCGTACTTCTATTTCTCAGAATGCCACACTTCAACTCGCTTTTGAGATCATGCTGACTTCTCCAGACAGTTTTGAACAAGATCGTGCAATTGTGTGATGCGCGGATTGCTAGTTATGTCAAGGATTTTCGTCAATTTACCAATTTTTCAACTTTTTTCGATGCTTTACGTATTATATCCATTCTCAGATGATTAAACCAATCACCTGGTTCTATCAACAATGCCTCCAACAAATTGACGTGATGAAATTGATTTCTACTTAGAAAACACTCTTTTGGTAATAAAAAGCGTTTTCTCTCAGCATTCAAGTTTCATTGCTAAGATTGCGCACGCCGATGCCACCCACGGCACTGTCTTCCACATACCCACGACAATAGATGATAAATACTGCATGAAATAACGAATGGTGTTTGGGAGTCGATCGGGTTCGCAAACGAGCTGACCGGCGAATTTCATACCGCCTCATAATCAAAATGTTTTGTTGGATTGATATTTTTCATAATTTTCTCTTTTCGTGAATTTTTCCTATGTTATAATAGCTATTCTGCTATTCCGGGCGAAACAAATCCCACAAATACAAAACCATAAACATCGGTCCAGCAGTTCTGGAGTTATGGGGTTCGTTTTAACCGTCCGGTTCATGCACAGAAGAAGGAAAGCGTTCTAACGAAATCGTGACGAGTCACTTTTCCCTGACCCATTCTGTTTTTCGACGACCAAATCCCTGTCGAATTCCACTGAAAATTTCCTACCAGTCAATTCTAACCAATCATAGGCTTGCATTTTGTTATGTTGCTATGGCAACGACCTAATTTTATCGGAAATTTCTCTGCTCATAATCACGTGACTGAAAGATTAATAAGTGGAAATTTCCCTGGCTTTGGCTTTACGCATCTGGATGTACTGGATGTAGCTCCCATATGATTACAGTGTTGCCGTCCTTACTCTCCCTAACAATCCCAACCCAACCCAACTTTCACAGACAGAGATAAGGCAAACGGCAACACTGTGGTTGGTGCATGGGAGCTACATCCAGCCGCGAGTGCTTGACAGCTGTTAAACACAAATATTTTTGATAAATGATTTATTTTCAACTTCCAATACAAAGTTGCAATGTTATCAATTATGGACAAGATTGGTTATAACTTCCAAATGTTTTATAAAATCCTGATTCCCTTCTTTCTTCCTCAATGTCGAGTAGAGTAAGGAGCCGTTGGTTTCTTCCACTAAATGCGAGGTGAGTCCAGCCGCTACTATTAAATCTTCTCGAATAGTTCTGGCATGAAATTTTCTTGCCGAATCTCCCTAGAGCTCGAATTAATAATCCGGAAATTTGTTCTCGTTGCGAATTTTTCATGAAAATTCGCAACTCGACAAAATTTCCGGAAATAATTCGAGCTCCGGGGAGATTATAAGTGAAAGTTTTCCATTCACGATTTGCATAATGTGCCGTTAAAGACTTCTCTACTTTTACTTCTGCCATTTTCTAGAACGACGGCAGATAGAACAACGAAAATGATTCATCCTAGCGTTGTCACCGCATCACTGGTACTAGTGCAACTACCTAGGGTTTATTTACCTAAGAAGCTGTACAACCTTGTGGTCACACTAGGTAAGTAACTGTCTTGCAAGTTACTGGTCCTAGTAACTAGCCCATTCAATGTAAACCCGGCAAGTCAAAGTAGAATGAAGGATAGATTACATGTGGTAAAACGTGATACACACTACTATCTACTCTACACTATAATAGCTTCGTTCGCGGGAGAAATCCTGAACATGTTCGGGATTGAAATGCATGCGCATTTGAATTTGTTTCGTTTGCGCGACACGATTTTTTTGTCTTGTTCGAAGGTAAAAATCCGGGGTTCGCGGAGCAAGGATTTTGTGTTCAGAACTAATTTCGAACACGTTCGATAGGTTCTATAGTCTAAGCAAGAGGATATAATCCTGCAAACGGACTAAAATTTGTTATACAGTGATGACCATTGATCAAACTACCGATACGGTTGTTCATGAGTTGAATGCATCTGGTGAAAGTGATTCCTATTATTTAAGTTCAACTATTCAGTGATTTTAATGAATGTTACATGAAGTTAAATAATATTTTGTTCAATTTAATGTTCAAATTTGATTTTTGAAATGATGATTCATACTTAAGGCTCCACCGTTGAGGATTTAGAAGAAATGCTTGCAAATCATGAGGTATCATGACACATGATTCAGGTAACCAGTTCGCGGGTTACCTAAATTCCAAATTAGTTCGGGAGGATACATGCGCAATGCAGTAGTATGCTTACTAATTGTGAATGTGTCCCGAATTAGTTCTGGATTTCTCCCGCTAACGAACCTTAATACCGGTTTGTTAGTTCAGTCTACAAATGTACATGGTCACTTGCCACACAATATGTGCAGTACTAGCAAACTGTCCACTGAACTCTTACTATCCTTGAGTCTTATTGGTATAGTTACTAGCCCAGTAACTTGCACATCTTGCCTCCCGGGTATCCTACTGTCAGGTTGGGTTTACATTGGTATAGTTGATTGGCTAGCCTAGTAGGCCCAGTAACTTACAAGACAGTCTTTAACCTAGTGTAACCACATAGGAAAGTGACTGTACTGCTACTAGTCCTAGTAATTAGGACAAAAAAGTGAATAGCCATGCGGGGGCATTTAAACATTCCGGTATAGAATTCGGCACCCGCTCAAATTCTATTGGTCGATTTCAACCTCTCGACTAATCAAAGGCAAAGTGCCGAAACCGATCTGATGTTTAGCGGTGCTGAAATACAGGTCGGAATGTTGATGTGTATAGTGTGCATAGATACTTTGTGTCTGGTCAGAATGAGGTGTGTAATTACATGTTTTTTCGGCAGTAACTAAACTGCTAGCAAGGAAAGAACCTTGCGGAATTCACGAGCATGTGTCAGGTTTTTGTACAACTTTGAATAACCTGACGAGATTTATACACCAAGTAGGTACCTATTCTACTGGGTGTTTCCGGAACATTGGTAAAAATTCGAGGGGTGATTCCCGAGGTGTTTTGATGGAAAAAATATCCTACAAACATTTGTGAAAAATGCTCTTTTAAATAGGGCACCCTGAAGATGCTTTTCACCCAATATTTCCGAAAACGTGCATTCAAAAATTATGAAATTTAATACCTACATCGCTAAAAATGTTTATGCTGAATCAGAATTTAATCTCAAAAATTAAAAAATTCACTTAGGGGCGTACCATACTGGGGAGGGTTAAGGGTGAAAACATCGTTAAAGGGTGTTATGGGCTTCTTTTTATTCGCCATAATCTAGATGTCTACTTTTCATATTAAGTCATCCACTCTATTACATCTTTTTCATTTCTCATCTTGCCCCTAACACATTTTTCCGTTACTTTTTTTAATGCTGCATTTTATTATTCATATTGGTTAGCAAGGTTCGATGTAATTCTCCCGAAACGTTTTCATCCCGACAGTTAACTTCCCGACAGTAATTCTTCCCGACCGTAAACTATATCTGGTCCCGACAAAATTTGGAACGTAGCCGTAAACGGAATATCGATAGCAGCGTTGCCGATACTGTCTCGTGCATGTTCCGAAAATGTTTTCGAGTTATGCTTTATATTCATATCACACTTTTATATCACAGTCCCACTTTTTTTATGTGCAAAAACTTCAATCTTGTCAGTAATTCTTGCGATATCCACCTCAAATTCATTAATTTCATCCTCAATACCTTCCTGAATCAAAACTCGTCATGTTAATGCTTGATCTGTATGTGCATGCTCTTATTGTTATTCATATTATGTTTTTATTAAATTAACTATCTTTTTTTTAATTTTGTTTATAATAATTACTGCAGCATTTGTGTATCTGGAATTTCCTATAATTGGGTATTAACCTGTTGGAAACAAACGACTATTATTATTATTATTTTTATTATTATTAGTACGCAGCTCTCAATACATCATAAGTCATATGGTAATATGGTATTATTGTAATTTCAAAATTTCAAGTGTTGATATTATTATATTTCTTATCATAATCATTTAAAATTAAGATAATGCTTAATGTATCGATAAGAGAACATTTTTGATTTAATATTAAGTAATAAGTAGGTGATTTTTAGGTTAATGCTCGGAAACATTGATTTCTATTTTTGGATGCGGTTTTTTATGACAAGATCATGTACAATACACCTGCCCTGTTTATCTTTAAATATTTAAATTTGCATCACCTTTTCGGGCATCTCCAATCCGTTTAGTTTTTGCAATTCGCCCGTTCAAAAGTTATTCCACTTTTTCTAAAAATTGACGTGTTTGCAACTATTGGTTAAAGATACCACAGAGCACTTGGTTTTTGGGATATCAAGTTGAGACTTTGCCAGTGTTCAAGCAACTGCCTTGGGTATCTTTTGGTGGCAATGACGTCGATTTGGATCATAGTACCACTTCGCTGTTACACTTCAATGTTGGTAAACTTCAAAGCACGATAACTTGATTTTTTCAAGTAGCACCCCCTGCACTTTGTTACTTAGTCGCGTTAAGCTTGTCATTTTACGTATTTTTCATCCCACATTTTTTTTTCAAAAGTCGATTGTTTGGGAGATAATTTTGTTTTTCAACAAATCCTACCGAAAACAGTCTGAACGTGCCATGAAAATCAATTTTTTGACATATCAACGTCAAAGTGACTATTTTTTGTGATTTGCAGTTGAATGTTCTCGCTATTTATTTGTTATACCTCAATATAAATAACCGTTTTTTAGTTCCTTGTTCCGTCAATTCAAGTTTCTTCGATTCTAGTAGTCTCAAGAGGCATACAATTGATGTCATTTGGACGTTGATATGTCAAAAAATTGATTTTCATGGCACGTTCAGTCTGTTTTCGATGAGATTTGTATGAGTTATTAGAAAAACAAAATTATCTTCCAAGCCATCGACTTTTGAAAGCAAATTGTGGGATGAAAAATACGTAAAATGATCGACTAATACGACTAACAAAGTACAGGGAGTGCTTTAAAAAAAAAAATAGGTTATGGTACTTTGAAGTTTACCAACATTGAAGTGTCACAGCAAAGGGGTACCATCAAATCGAATGCATTGACACAAAAAGATAGCCAAGGCAGTTGCTTAAACACTGGCAAAGTCTCAACTTGATATCTAAAAAACCAAGTGCTCTGTGGTGTCTTTAATCAATGGTTGCAAACGCACCGATTTTTAGAAAAAGTGGAATATTTTTTGAATGTTTGAAGAGAATTGCAAAAACTAAACGTATTTGAGATGCCCGAAAAGGTGCAAATTTAAATATTTAAAGATAAACAGGGGTTGCAATTCCCCTTCTCGTGAGGATTCCGCGATCGGTGACATTCGTTTGTTCGTGTTTCTCTTCTGCCCCTGTATGTGTCAGAGAGAGATGGATTGAGACAGAGAAAGGCGTATATCGGGTCTAGTGCACATAGGCATGCAACAGATCACTCCCAATCCCAAATTCAAATGACAATGACAGCAGTTAGCTGCTTTGTTTTGTATTTTGTTTTGATTAGGCCAGATATATAGAGGTACGAGAATGAGTTTGGACGACTGCGCATCCAAATTTTCTAAGACACTTTGGGAGCACCCATTTTCTTGTCATGTGTTGCCAAGGTGCTCATATGTCAAAACATTCAAAATTACTGTGAGCTTTGAAGCATTCGATATGGTTGAAACTGCATAGACCTTTGTGTTTTACAAATAACATGCATAATAATAACTATTTATTTGTTTTTGTAAATATGTTCAAAGTGAATCTTCTGAAAATTGTCAAGTCTGGCAACATTGTCTCGTTTTGCTTGGTTTGAAATTTGAATGATGGTAATTGCGGTTATGTTGATGTTATGAATATGGATTTTCAGGATCTACTGAAAACGTATGCATTTTTACCGCCGTATTTTGTCATTTTGTGTGATAAATCATGAATTAATACAATCTTTGAAACGGCGTATTTGTTTTTGAGAAATCTCTCGAAACAAAAAAGAAATTCAAATTAAGAAATTTGGATCTCAGGTAAAGCGTCCCTAAGGGGCAGAGTAGAGAAACATTTTTTCACAGAACATAACAGAAAAAAAAGCTAAAACTTTGTACCGGAATTCGCTTAGAAATATCCGGTATATAGCAATAATTGGAAAAAGAAAATTAATCTCTGAGTGCCGGTAACTCGAGAAAGATTTCGGATTGTTGTTATACATGGTGTCCAGGAAAATGTGGGAAATCTCTCGGGTTCGGGTAAACCTAAAAAAAATAAGCTGATAAGTTTCTATAATATTTTCCCTGGACGCCCTCACTTCGGAGATATGGCCCCCTGAAAGACGCCGCCGGCGCCGGCGCTGGAAATCGGTTTTCTTAAATAACTTTCAAAGTACTCAATATATTTTATTAAAAAAATTATATGATGGGCACTTCTAAGGATCTTTTGAAATAGTGTCCTTAAAACACATTTACCTCATTTAGTTCACCAGGGGTGGACTAGGTTGTATATTTCATTGCTCACATTTTTAAGACCCTTTATGATAATGCATTGAAAAAAATAAATTTGGATAACTTGAACCTTAAACTAAAAAAAATACTTGTGTTCATTATCGCTAAAATGAACCGTTTTGGAGAAAACAAAATATTTTCATTAAAAAAAAACTCGAAAAAAGCCATGAAGTGGTGTCCTTAACAAAATTATTTAAAAAAAAATGTAAATCCCGGAAATTTACATTCTTTTTATCAGGTTGTTTTTTATAAGCATTTCAAGAAAAACATAGGTTCACTTTTTTTTAAAATTATTTCGTCACGGACACCAATGACATCATGGCTCTTTTCTCGAGGGTTTTTAATTTTTTTTTAGAACGGTTCATTTTATCGATAACGAACAAGAGTACCTTTTTTTTAGTTCAAAGTTCAAGCTATCCAAATTTTTTTCAAGTCCTTATCATACAGGTTGTTGAAAATTTGAGCAAATAAATGAGCAACCTAGTCCGCCCCTGTTGAACTAAATAGGGTAATTGTGTTTCAGGGACACTATTTTGAAAGATCCTTGATAGTATCCATAATATAACATTCTCATTAAATTAAAGTTTTTTAAGAAAACCGATTTCCAGCGGCGTCTTTCAGGGGGTCATATCTCCGCAGGGAGTTTCTCTAGGAAAAAAAAATAATGTAAACTTATTTCCTTATTTTTTCATGTTCTGGATGAATCCAAGAGATTTCATACAATTCATACAATCACTGCACTGAGTTTCCTGATGTTTTTCCGGGACGCATATAGACAAAACCCACAACGGATTAGCAATAGTCGCTTGAAGTCGGGCGCCCATTGGCTTTTGCTAATACGATTTTTTTTTGCCTGCACGATTAAGGCAAAACGTACATCTGATTAGCAATGGGCATTCTGTATGGACGTTTCTAATCGAATCCATTGAACACATACGTTATTTTGAATTTTCCCACATCTCGATATAGCTTCATTATTCCTGTTGAAAACAAACACCTTTTGAAAAGCAAGTTGTGTATGTCTTTGTTGTCAATACAACCTAATAAACGTTTTTAATTTATTTTTATTAGTTAGACTATAGAAAAAATGTGTTTTTTATAGCTAGGTTTGATGTTTATTTTTTTACAAAGGGCGTAAAAAATCGACTACACTAGAAATACAATAGTTATTTTTGCACCAAGGCTTATTGTGAGTGTTACTTTTTTGGTCAAGGATGCAGATGCTGAGATGCCAAGCTGAGACAATAAGTATAGGGCTGAGGTTTGCAAGAATTCGAGGACAAAAAAGTATATGCTACAAGTCAAGGTGTATATGAGATTTTTTGTGCTACCGTACACAACTACCAATCAAAAAAACGTCTTCATCATTCGTATCCAGGCAACTATAAGCTTCAAAAGCACGAAGCAGGTCATTGATCGTTCCAAAAGCGATGCTTAAGTCTCAAGCAGGTACAATACAAATTTGATTTTATTTTGATTAAATGTGATTTTGCCAAATTTCTTTTCCGTTTTGGTCTCTCATTGTGCAAATTGATAAGCGGGGAAGTATGTACATAGAAGTTATACTAAAGAAACATACAATCAAAATATTGTAACCTGTTATACAAACTTCAGTACAACTCAATTAACAAAAAATAACAACCACAGCTCTACGCGCCAATTTTAATCTCACTGATTTACGTTAAGTTGTGTACATTCCTCCTTGTTATTTGATGCATGTAATTAGGTGTACCTATCATAGAAACTCTGTGAAATAATAATTTGTTCCTGTAAAGGGGCGCCTGTGTGCTCCGTATGCAGACTATGAAATGTATATTAAACCGGCTCCACACTATGTGGCCAACTAGGCAAACGTTGGCGATGTGTGGAGTTTGAAACATGTCTGTAAGTCGCTGACATGACATGTTTCAAATACCACGCATCGCCAACATTTGCCCAGTTGGCCACATAGTGTGGAGCCGGTTTTAGAAGTGGTTGAATCAAACAAAAAAAAAACAAAAATTGTACATTATTATACAAGGTATCCACGAACAATCGTAAAACAATGACAGTGGTGATTCTCCATTAGAAAATTTTTTTTTTTTGGTATGAACATAGGCTCGAAAATGCTTTTTTCATTTTTATCATTTAAGTACAGCGCTGCGCGTCCTCGATGCAGAAATTTGTAGATTTCTCGGAAACGGTTGCCTCTAGCGTTGTTGAGAAAGTATACCACTCTCTACAAAAAAAATGTAGAAATAAGACTTATTCATAAAAAATCGCAGAGGTTTGCAGTCACAAAATCTAAGGCAAATTAAATGAAATGATGATAGTGTACGTAGCGCCCTCTAACCGCTACGTAAAAGTTAGCATCAAATCATAACTTTCCACCGCAATAAAACACCCCGCCCACCGTACCAGATTATGTGCAAACATTGAAAAAAATCGAAAATAAAATCATCGAACCTTTGTTCATTTGAAAAAAAAAAACATGTTTTATTAAATTATGTAGAGAAAAAAATAGAACGCCCTGTGCCCCTGTGTAGCTCCCAGTAACAAAATACACGCGATTAACGTCAGTACAATCAGTACAAAACCTACCTACAAATCAGCGCTCTACTTTGAACGCCCACCAAAGTCTAATTTTTTCTTTCTTAAATCTAAACTTCTGTAGGCATGAATATTTTAGTTTATTTAGAGTTTTGGACCGATCAAAAATCTGTTGTGCTTTAACACATCAGTTGCTACATACGTGTTGAAGACGTTTGTTTTTTTTTGTATTTGGACCAACCTCTATAAACACATATTTTTTTAAAAAGTATTGTTTCAACTAATAAATATAATATTCCTAAAACACGTTTATTAGGTTATATTTACAACAATGACATAAATCTCGCTTTTCAAAAGGTGTTTAATTTTGCTCAAAATAAATAATAAAACTATATCGATAGGTAGGAAAATTCAAAATAACTTATTATTATGTGCGTTTGCATAATGGATTCGATTGAAAACTGTAGGCCAATTGCTAATCAGTTGTACGTTTTACCTTGACCGTGCGGGCAAAAGCCACATCGTATTAGCAACAGCCAATGGGCGCCCGGCTTTAAGAGCCTATTGCTAATCCGTTGTGGTTTTTGCCTATATGCTTCTGGGACACCCTGCATGAAAGTAAACTATACACCCCACTATCCTACTTCTCGTTGTTACTATACCACTGATGATACTGATGACAATTTTGTTTCAGATTGAATCATACCACACTATTACGAGTGTATGTATCACTTGCATCGTATATGTGGTAAACTTTTATTCCTTCAAATTTTGCTGTACAGAAACCAATGAAAGGCTGCGGGTACGCAAAAATAATTGAATGAAGAGGCAAGCAATAAGTTGTTTTTTTTACAGAATGAAAAAACGTTTGAAAAGTTCCCGAAACCCGCAAGTAGGTACAGACGTAATACAAAAGGTATCAACTTGGTCGCGCCAAAAAAAGAAGAATTATCAAGAATTCGAGAATGGGTGAAGGGAAAAAATAAGAACTGCAAAAAAGTTCCCGAAGATCACCCCACAAGGGCTTTTGGATTGGAATCAATGGAACATTCTATACAAACCGACCCATTACCATGTGAAGAAAAAAAAACACAAACCGAAAATGACAGTTTTGAACAACTCAAGCCATGTTTAAAGGACGTTTCTTCGCAAACTGATGAATTTATTCTCATTGATTGGTTAAAACATTCTCCATACGCAGTTGAAAGTAAGAGAAAGCGATTGAAAGAGGATTTTCTTGACGAAGTTATTTTACAAAAGCCACTCGGAGAACAGAAAATTACACAAAAATCCAAAGTTCCCAGACTGTCTATGGATGCTCCAATAAAAACTAGTTCACCAGAAACCAAAGACTCCTCATCATTGATTTTACAGTCAGACATAAAACATAAAATACTTCAAATCGGAGGAACACCTATTGTATTTGAAGATAGATTGATGAGATCTACTCCATCAAATACTACTTCATGTGCTTATGCTGACTTTGCAGGCCCTGAAACCACAGCAGAAATATCCCCATTCGAACAGAACTCTGGAATGTTTACGGCTGCAACATCTAACACTAGCTCATCAGAAATCGAAGAGTCGGCATCATTGTTTTCACAGTCAGATATTAAACAAGAAATTCTTGACATCGACGAAACATCTGCTCATGCTGACTTCGCAGACTCAGACACTTCCGTAGAAACATCCCCATTCGAAAAGAAATTTAGGCTGTCAACGGCTGCTTCATTGAACACTAGCCCATTAGAAAACGAAGACTCAACATCATGGTTTTTCCAGCCAGTCATGAAACAGGAAAAGCTTGAAATTGACGACGCATCTATTGTACTTGAAGATAATTACATGAAATCAAGTCAATCAAATTTCATTCCATGTTCTCAGACTGACTTCACAGACTCAGAAACTTCAGTAGAAATATTCCCATTAGAACAGAATTCTACGCTGCTCACCGCTCCATCGAACAATAGGCCATCAGAAATCGAATACTCAACATCATGGTTTTCACAGTCAGAGATTAAACAGGAGATGCTTGAAGTCGGAGAAACATCTCATGCTGAATTCGCAGACTCCGGCAAAATACTCCCATTCACACAGAAAACTTTTCCATTCAAAACAGTCCAAGTGAAAACTCCATTGTTGGAAAATTCAAACAAGAAAACGGAAAAACTTCAATTGCTGCAGAGTCCCACATTATCTGAGAATGGATCATCAAACTCTAATTCATCAATAAGTAGCAAATACTCGGATTTACTGCAAGTTGATGAAAGGAAAACAAAAATGGTCAGGATCTGTGAATATTGTGATGCCATCATGTATAGTTCTAGACAAATAACGAAACATCATAAGAGGCATATGATTTGTCATCTTTGTAAGAAAAAATTCAGAAGCATGAAGAATACTGTGGCACACGTTGAGAAATGTGAAGAAAATTTGTCTGCGTTTGTGCTTTCCAAAAAAGATGCTTCATCATCATCTTAACTGATTCATTTATAATCCAACATTTTGGAACTCGTATTTTTGTACTGATTTTTCAGAACTCTGAAATAAAAATATTTTCGTGGGTAAATTGTTTCTTTTACATCATCAAGGCATGTTAAAAATGCCGATAAATCCCTCATGAAGTCTGATATCGCATCTGATGCATCGGTGATGTATTATCACCGATGCATCGAAATGAGTAACGATATTTCATTGTATTATTCTATCCACGAATAAGAATATTGACGACCACATTGACTTGAGAAAAATCATCCACAAAGAAAACCGCCAAGAGCTCTACCATTAGACAAAAAATAAAATAGACAGAGGCAGTCATTTATAAACACTTTGTAAATATGGAGACGTGATTCCCCTATATAAGCAATAGTCTATCATCTATGTTAGGAATGAAAACATTGAAAATAAAAACCGTTTTACTATAAATTTTGACAGTCGTTTACTATAGGCGCTTTTGGTTTAGAGAGATCCGATAAACCAGTGTCAGCAGGTCCAAGTTTTTCTATTTTTGCTTCACGTTAATAAAAAGAGACAAAAGATGATCGAGTTGAGCGAATTACCGTTTCCGTAAGCGCCTATTTTAAGGAGAGTGGCATTTGTTATAGGGTTGTAATAAACTGAACAGTATTTAATTCATTATGTACAGTATAATATCACAAGCAGTCAGTATAATATTGTAGAAGACTCAGTATTTCTGTTAAAAATGA
Source organism: Orchestes rusci (assembly GCA_958502075.1). Classification (NCBI taxonomy): domain Eukaryota; kingdom Metazoa; phylum Arthropoda; class Insecta; order Coleoptera; family Curculionidae; genus Orchestes; species Orchestes rusci. The sequence continues at coordinate 72,304,404 of OY293303.1, forward strand.
TAAGTAAAAATGGAATTTTTGAGCAGTAAAAGTATCATTTGGCCGGTATTTCTATGTTCACTATTCTGATTCTAATGGTCAGTAAAAATTTATGAAATGTCAGTATGACTTAGCTGGTAATAATTCCACAAATGTACAGTGAGAAATAATAAATGGCCAGTATGCATTAGTCAGTAATAATTTTAACTAACTCAAACTAACCCAAACTTGATACACATAATACCAATACAGAACACGTCAATTATGATATACAGGGTCATTCACGTTATTCGACACGAAACATTTATTTTTTTTTCTGGATGGATAGGGACCCTTCAAGGCTACCTTTTAAAAATATTTTCATGTTATACAGGGTGTCCCCAAAACACGAAACGCATCAAAGTTGTATTTTTTTAAATGGAACCCCCTGTATATTAATTGATATTCCAATTCTTCCTTCAATTTTGAACAAAAATTGTGATACAACTAATGTTCCTAAATTCAACCGTTATCGAGATATCGCGTTTTAAAAAATGGCATTTGTGTAGGGCTTCGCAAGACCAAGACCAAGACCAAGACTGGCCAGTTTCATTAAACGCGCAGTTCTGAACCGAAAAAGATAAATAAATTCCCATTGTATTGTTTGGCCTTATAGGCAGTAGAATATGCAAACAATTGTCAATGAAGAAAAACGTTCCAAAAATACGAAAGACATACGGTCTTTTTGTCACAAAAACAGACAACAACTATTCCTTAATATTTATTATTACCTGGGATGGCGGTACAATTTTAATAAGTAGCACGAAATAGCAGTTGTCTCTTTTCGTTCAACTTTATAGCATGTGACATCAAAAACTTACGTATTTCGCATTTCGTCGTCCTAAAGTCAAAACCTCGTTCTCGTTCAAAATTGCAATTTAGAGGAAACACAAAAAAACTATTTGAGAAATAGTTTAAATCTCGTGAATAAGGTGAAAAACTTTAATAAAACGAAACCACGTATCATCTTGTATCGACATGAAAGGTTTTGCCTAATACGCGCAATCGCAATGACCAGTTTTGATACATTTTCGTTTCTCATGCAAAATTCGAGATACGAGGTTTGATATGGAATAGTTTGTTTGAGATGCAGTGGTTTGTTTATACTGTACAACCTCGATAATCCGAACTAATTATTGCAAAGTATCGTTCGGAGTATCGATTTGTTCGGGTTATCATCTCAACTTTTTGAAACAATCTGAATGACGAAAAAAACAAAATAGAGTGATGACAAAAAAAACTACATGATATAAAAAAACTTGAGTTTTCGTGAGAAAAAAATGTGTTTTTTTTTGTTTCATGTTTCTGCTACTTCGCCCTCCTTGTTTTCAATTTTTTGAGAAGAATGTAGTTTCAAACTAATGACAAAACATTTTGTTTGTTTCTCACCAAAAATATATTCACTCTTTGAGAATCTCTACTCCCTAAAGTCTAGAATACGGTAGCAGGTGATCGGATTATCGAGATTTGTTCGGATTATGGAGAATGTACTGTATAGAGAATAGGAATACAATTATTCCTTCTAAAGATGTTCTCTATACTTGTATATTCATCAAAACTATGATGAATATACAAGAATAAAGAACATTGGCAATATCCAGTACCTAACACATTAGTTATTTTTCACGTATGTACATTACTTGATGATTCAAGCATTTTGTTACATTTATTTATAACTTGTTACAGAGTTCAATACATTTTTCTTGAACATTGTAATCGTTTGATTAGATGGATTATTATGATCATTTTTTTTGTGATGTAAAAAAATACACCAAGACAAGACCAAGTCTAGTCTTGTGGTCTCGCGAAGCCCTACATTTGTGCAACTTTGACATGCTATAAAACTCAAACTATTCAAGTTAGAGAAAAATGGATTGCACATTCCTATCCTAACTTTTCAAGAGCTATTCAAGGAGATTAAATTCATTCTTGTGAAAAAATGTCAAAATGTGCCGAAAAAAGTTGACAGTTGACGGTACCTTCTATCCAAATGACAGAAGAGCTCTTGAAAAGTTAAGATAGGAAAGTGCAAACTATTTTCCTCTAACTTGAATAGTTTGAATTTTATAGCATGTCAAAGTTGCAAAAATGCCATTTTTAAAACGCGATATCTCGATAACTGTTGAATGTAGGAACATTAGTTGTATCACAATTTTTGTTCAAAATTGAAGGAAGAATTGGAATATCAATTAATATACAGGGGGTTCCACTTAAAAAAAATACAACAGGGACACCCTGTATAACGTGAAAATATTTTTAAAATGTAGCCTTAAAGGGTCCCTATCCATCCAAAAAAAAAACTTTTTCAAAATCATATACTTCGCCCATAATGTTTCGTGTCGAATAACGTGAATAACCCTGTAAAATAATAATTGTAATGTTAACCTAGTGCTAACCAACGAGCCGCTGCATATTTTTATCAATTTCGATCACCAACACAAACTAACCCAAACATGATCCACATAAAACCAATACACAACACTTCAATTATAATATATAATAATAATTGTAATGTTAACCTAGTGCTAACCAACGAGCCGCTGCATATTTTTATCAATTTCGATCACCAACACAAACTAACCCAAACATGATCCACATAAAACCAATACACAACACGTCAATTATAATATATAATAATAATTGTAATGTTAACCTAGTGCTAACCAACGAGCCGCTGCATATTTTTCATCAATTTCTATTACCAACACAAACTAACCCAAACTAAATCCGCCTCTCAAAGGAACCTATCTGACTACTTCATCATGACATAAAGGCAGAGTGTTTTCTCTTTACTAAGTTGTGTTTCGTTCCGTTGTAAAAATGTTTGTATTTATACGAAATAAAATATATGACCAACCATTCATTATTTTACTGTCGCTTTATTAATTTTATGGACTGTCCATTATTTTCACCAGGCATTTACTAATTTATTTCATCGTTTTTTCATGATACTGACTCTTGGTTATTTATATCCACCATTAATTATTTTTACTGACCACTTCTTTATGTTACTGACCCTTCATTATTTTTACTGACCATTTCTTTATATTACTTACCGTTAATTATTTCAACCGACCATTTGTTATTATACTGACCATTTATTATTTTTACTGACCACTTCTTTAAGTTACTGACCCTTCATTATCTCAACCGACCATTTATTATCATACTGACCAAGGGAAATAAAATAATGGCAAAGAGTACTGTCTATAAAATTGAAATACTGACCATTTAATTTGTTGCCTTGTACAGGAGTCCGTTTGAGCGACGTTGCCGCTTGTAATCACCGATCTAGTTGTTTAGATCAGTGCATGTAATTGATTGTAAATACTAATTTTAAGTTTTTGATGTAAAAATTGAATCTATATTTTTTAGAACTTGAAATTATCAAGAGCGAATGACATGAATGTCTTTATGGGTTTTCGCCATAATCAAAATAGATAATGAACATTTGCAAACTGAATTTCACGAATTTCCAAAGCATGCAATTGTGGAGAGATTCCTTGTGTCTGCCATTACAGGGAAATTTGGCGTTTATCGCAAGTTGCTTAGAATGTGATTCGACGTCTATGCTCCATCAAATAATGTAAACAAATCTGTCTATTTTATTTATAGTCTGAGGCTCTTCCTTATGGGTGATATGAAAACGCGCACATAATATAACAAAGTATGTATTCTCAAACAAAAATTCAACAGAAAAAAAATTCACAAAGTAATTAACAAATCTTTTAGAAGCGAATCTGCTCTCAAACTCAAATCAACTATTTCTGGGATATTCGTTGTGGGAAAAGCAAAGAAATGACGTCTACGTCGTAGTTTGAACGTCATTAGCTAAAACAAAACAGACAACTCACTTTAAGATCGTTTAAAATAACCACTGGACTATTTTCGAATGAACTATTTTTAAAGGCTTCTAAAATAGTCGTTGTGCATCCATGATTTGCCCGCACATTGCATCACGAACTCTGTTTCTTGTTGGTGAGGCGCAATGAATCAAAAAGTGACTATGATTAGTCAAAATAGCTAACCAAATGAGTGGCCCCTTTGAAGGTATCTAGTGATCCTATGTTTTAGTAAATGAAGCCAGCTTTCTTCGTCACTGGAACCTAAAGGAAACTGATCTCTTAGAATTCAAAAGTATTTTCTAACGGGAAGACAAAATGCTCTTTGAGTATGACACAAATTGACACTTTTACTGTCATTGAAGTCTGTTACTAGGTGTGTTTAATATGCTCCACTAGTGCACACTTTTCTACACTACAATACTCAGTGTGGCTTTGTTTGTGAAAGGTTTGTCTGTTTTTTAAAATAGAATATCTTTACTAGTTTAGTGAAGATATTCTATCCTAAAAAACATACAAACATTTCACAAACAAAGCCACACTGAGTGTTGTAGTGGGAAAACAAACACACCTGATGTATCCGTGAAGTTAGCAAAACGAGTTTCAAATTTGTGGTCTTTCAAACGACAAATAATTAGTATAGTATTTATTTATAGAATCAATTGAAACTGCAAAAAAACGCTCGCCGGCGCGGTACAATGGATCAAACAGCATGAAAGCTGTTACGTGCCGCTTAGTAATATGGGTGAACTGTGAGACAGCGTAATATCGGATATATTTTTTGCTTCGTTGTTGGTCAGTTCACACATACTATTAGGCAGTACGTCACAACTTGCATGCTTTGTTTGGTCTATTCTAGCAGTTTTTTCGTTGTTTTCAACTGAGTTTGAAAATACTATAAGTGATTAGTAAGTATCTGTTAGTCATAAATCGGAATTTGTAAGTCAATAGGTATAATTTGTTATCAACGAAACAATATTCCCTGCCAGCTTCCCGGAAGCAGCGCGATGTTCGAAAATGTCAGATTTTTTTTATTTTAATAATTCGCAAGTGATTAGTTAGTATCTGTAAGTCATAAAGCAGAATTTGTAAGTCAATAGGTGATTTGCTATTAACGAAACAATATTCTCTACAAACTTCCCGGAAGCAGCGCAATAATGTTCGAAAATGTCAGATTTTTTTATTTTAATAATAAGTAAGTGATTAGTAAGTATTTGTAAGTCATACATCAGAATTTGTAAGTCTAAAGGTAACTTGTTAACAACAAAACAATAGTTTCTGTCAACTTCCGGGAAGCCGATCGGTGTTTGAAAATCTTATTTTCTTTATTGTGAAAATTAGTAAGTGATTGGTATTTGTCAGTCATAAATCAGAATTTGTAAGTCAATGGTTGATTCGTTAAAGTCCACACGATATTTTCTGCCAACTTCCCGGAAGCAGCGCGGTATTTGAAAATTTCAAATTTTTTCTTTTCTACAATTAGTAAGTGATTAGTGAGTTTTTTAAGCCATGAATTAGAATTTGTAAGGTTGATTTATAAACTTGCCGTCCGCCGTTGCCGTTGTTCGCCGGTGCCGCTAACGTTGCCGTCGCCCAATGCATGTGTAAACTTTTATACCGTCGATTGCTGTCCAAGATTTTCAAATTCTTTGTTTGCTTACTTTGAAGTTATTTTGTTCTAGTTTAGAGAGATTTGGTGACTGACTCGCGTAAATTTTGGTACAAATCTCAATTTTATGATACAAAAATATGAATTATTGGAACAAGACTTCAAGCTATACGAACGGCAAAAGATGGAGATGAACGATCTCTAGCGGTGCGCCAACGGCAGACGGAATTATATGATATAAATGTGTGCAGGCGCGTCCATATGTTTATCTCGAACTTCAAACGTAAGCGTTAGCGGTAACGGCGAACGGTGAGTTAATAAATCCCACTCAAGACATTGGTCAGAATAATCAGTTTCAGCTATAGTTAAGTATAAGTAGTTTTATATAAATGAGACATCATTTTCTGCCGACTCTTCGAGAACAGCGAATGTTTAAAACTGTCGATTTCTCATTTTGATAATGAATAGTTCACAAACATTTACTAATCGCTCACTTATTGTCGGATTGAAAAATCCACAAAATCGAAACATCATGGTGCTCCCGGGAAGTTGGCAGGAAAGTTTGGTTTTTTTTTGTTTCGTGACAAAATCACTTACCAATTATCAAAATAAAAAACAAATAGAATATTTAAACTCTACGCTGATCCCGGGATGTTGGCGCAAAATATTGTGTTGTTTTTAACAAATCAACCATTGACCTGAAAATTCTAATTTATGGTTTACAAATACTTACTAACCATTTACTACCTAATTGTTAAAATGGAAAAATCTAAAATTTTCAAACACCGTGCTTCCGGGAAGTTAGCAGAAAATGGTGTTATGTTAATAACAAATTAATTACCTACTGACTCACAAATTCTAATTCACGGCTTACAAATACTCAGTAGGTACCTGAGTATTTGTAAGCCACTTACTAATTATTAAAATAAAAACTTTTCAAATACCGCGCTGCTTCCGAGAAGTTGGCAGAAAATATTGTTTTGTTGTTAAAAAGTTACCTATAGACTAACAAATTCTGATTTATGACTTACAAATACTTACCAATCACTTACTAATTGCTAAAATAAAAAAATCTGACATTTTCGAACATCGCGCTGCTTCCAAGTTGGCAGAAAATATTGTACCGTTAATTACAAATCACCTATTGACTTACAAATTCTGATTTATGACTACAAATACTCACCAATCACTTACTAATTATTTGTCGTTTGAAAAACCACAAATTTGAAACTCGTTCTGCCAACTTCGCGGAGCTGATATATGCACCTTGTCCGAAATCGTTATCCTATCGTGGAATAATATACGCGATACGCGAACGCCGGGACTGATGATTCGCATAGGCGCGAGTGAGAGAGAAACCAGAATGTAGTTTTTACTATCGTATTTGGCTTCTTATTGGATACCGAGAATCACACGTAGTACAATAAAGGAGGAGTTTATTTTATTATTTTTTCTTGCCATTGCCATGTGTGCGTGTCGATGAGATTTGTTAAATTTGTTTACCAAATCTAGTGGTTCCGAGGAAAATGTATTATGTGCTCACTTTATTTTGATTTTACGATGTATCGATGTTTCTCACTTGTATTTTGTTAAAATCATAAATCAAGGGTATAGCAAAGACTAGTACCTCGGGACGTATTTGGTATTTTTTGAGGACTCCTCTGAATCAAAACATAATCAATTTTTATTCAAATTCGTATTCTTCAGATAATTTTTAAAGATTTTAAATTAACTTCATCCAAATATTAGGATATACGAAACTTTGGAAATTCAGAAGAAAAAGGATGATTTTACTGGAGCGGTAATATACAGGGTCCCAGAAGAATACGGCAAGGGATATAATATTTTTTTTTTGGTATTGCGAAATTATTAACTGATATGAAGTAAATCATTCAAGTAAAAAACTTTCATTCATCAAGGTAAATAATAATTCCGCATTACCAACCGTAATTATTAATACAGCAATACGCAAAAATACGAATTGGAATAAAAATTATCCTTTGTTTTTGAAGTCATCAGAAAAATAGCATTTGTACGTCCCGAAGTCCCGAGGTAGGTACTAGTCTTGGCTATACACCTGAGGTATACCTTCAGTGTGTGCCCAAATTTAGTTAACAGATGGAAAGTCTTTTATAATCGATTTAAGCGAAAAAAATTACCTATTCTTCATAAAAAGTTTTGCTTTTTAAAAAAACATGATTCATCTAAAAATACAGTAACTTGAATACACGGGGTAGCCTAAAATTGCGAAGGCAATAATTTCATATAGGAGTAAGCTACCTCTTATCTTGATTTTTAAGGAAAATTTTATTTGAAAGAGTTGTTTAGAATCAAATGATACGGAAATTTATGTTAAAATTTTACTTTTTTAAACGTGTGCTCAAATTGAGTTTGCAAATGGAAAACACTTTTATCATCAGAGTTTTGCTTGTAAAAAACCTGATTCATCCAGAAATGATGTTTTTTTTTATCTATGATAGGGAGGGTTAAAGAGTCCTTGGAATGTTAAAAAAGTGAAATTTGAATATGAAATTTCGTATATCATTTGAGTACCTATGTGATATTGGCAGGATCCTACAAATTTTAAAAATTGCATTTCTTCTTTCCGCATCATGTTTATCAAAAAAACCTCATTTCATTCAAAATTGGCTCAATTATTGACATCATTTTTTTGAAATAGGTATTTAATAAATACTGTTATTCTAAAATTATTTTGAATGCACTTAGAATGCCTACTATAAAAAGTAAAAAGTAATATTTGTGACGACAGTGGAATCTAATGAATCGATACTATTTATATCCCATCGTTTTTCGTATGTTTTTATTTTTTATTCAGAGACTAATGAGAATATGTTCCTAATAATTCTGACAAAATGATATTAAAATTGATGAAATAGAAAACGTTAATAAAATACAAAAATAAATACAGTGTGAAACTGCCGAATGGAATAAATTCGATAACTGACCAATGCAGGGGAATTTTTAGAAAAAACGTTCCTACACTTTGATTGATATTTTTGGTTGTACATTTTTTCCAGTAGAAACATTTCATACAGGGTGTGTCATGTAGCAGTGGCTGATACCAACTTTGTTACTTTAGATACAATACTCTGTATATTATTCAATTTTTAGATCCTTCAGAAAATTTTAGACATATTTCATGTACAATATGTCTTCTTCCTATCTTCAACTGTTTTGGAAATATTCAGTGTTTTCAAATTTATTGAAAAAATAAAAAAAAACCTACAACACACACACAACACAGTCAATACTTATCCCCCAGTTAGGTCTTGATAATGAGAAAGTGAATAGAAACCATTTCAGCGTGTATTTCTACTGATATGAAAATACAAGGTGTCCCAGATCAACTGGTCACTACTTATATCGCAAATAGCGGAACCATAAATATATATTATCTGAAACCCTTTTACCATACAATGGTGTAGGGCGGTTAGTTTGGGTTATTATAAGTTTCTCACAAATTTCTTCCACTTGTTTCTGTCCTTCGCAATTTTTCTTGCATCTTCCCAAGTTTTTCCTTTGCTCTCAATTATTCCTTCTATAACTGTGTTCTTCGAGGTCTTCCTTTCTTCATGTTTTTCAATATTTTTGCTTCCCATGTTCTTCTACCTGTCCTAGTCTTTTCCAGTCTCTGTAGGTGGCCCCACCAGCCCAGTTGTCTTTCTTCTATGTACTGTAATGTTGATTGTACTTGTAGGTCTTCTCTTATTTTTGTGTTTCTCAATCTGTCCCTCTTGGTTACTCCCTTCACTCTTCTCAGGTATTTCATTTCTACTGCTTGTATTCTACTTTTCTGGCGTTCTGTAAGGACCCATGTTTCGAAACCGTAGGTTAGCACAGGTCGATAAATTGTTTTGAATATTTTCGTTTTTGTTTCTCTAGATATTTTCTTATTTATTTATTATTATTTATAAATGTATTGTTCATCGAGTAGTATAGTTTCATTGTTTTTTCTATTCTGTTATTTATTTCGATTTCCTGTGTACCCTTCTCGTCTATGTTCACTCCGAGGTATTGAAATGAATTCACCTGTTCTATTTCGGTTAGATCAATTTCAATTGTGAATTCTTCTCTTTTTTCTCCTATTGTCATTACTTTGGTTTTGTTCTTATTTATTTTCATTCCGTGTTCCTCTATGATTTTGTTCCACAATTCAAGGTTCTTTTGCAAGTTGTTTTTATTTCTTGCAATGATCGCTATGTCATCTGCTAACACACATTCAGATATGTCTACTCTTTGTAGATTCTTATGTCCGATATTTAATTTTGCGCCTTGCTTTGAGCATTTCTTTATTATTCGGTCCATGTATATATTATGAAGAGAACTGGGCTTAAACATCCACGTCTTAGTCCGTCTCTTGTTGTAAATGTATCTGAGTGTTTTTTGTGACTTATGATTGAGTTGGTGTTATGTGTATAGATTTTTTGTATTATTCTAACCATCTTGTCTGTGATGCCTCTTTCTCTCAGTGTCTCCCATAACTTCACTGTTGGGATTTTATCGAACGCTTTTTCTAGGTCTATGAATGCCATGTATATTGTTTTCTTTTCTTGTATTGCTTTTTGTGTGATTTGATTTATCGTGAAAATGTGGTCATGTATGCTCCTTTCTCCTCTGAATCCGCTTTGCGCATCTTGTAGCGTAGGTTCTGCTATTGCTCTTATTCTGTTTTATATTATTTGTTCCAGAATTTTCATTCCTGTTCTTAGTAGTGTTATACCTCTATAGTTGTTACAATCTTTTCTGTCTCCTTTCATATGTATTGGTACTATTAGTGCTATCTGCCAATCTTTTGGTAGCTCTTCTTCTCTCCATACTTTATTAAGTACTCTTAGTAGCATTTCTGTTCTATTTTCTCCCATATTCTTCATAATTTCGGACGTGATTTTATCGTATTGTGACAAAAACATGGTGAATGCGCAAGCCACCACATTGTGTAGAATTGTTAGGAATCGATTGGCTTCTGGTACATTCTAGCAAGGCTAGATGGCGTCGAACATTCTTCGCTTTTCTAAAAATATCTGGATTGTTCTCTCAATCCTGGCAAGGGTATATAATGAGATCCGTCATTTCAAGGAGTTAGTTCAGTTCTGAATACGTCGTGAAATATAAATCGTAAAACATAAATAAGCTGTGATTGTGAATAGTGAGTTCTGACATAGTGACTTGTAAAATAAATAGTTTAAAGCTGAACAGTGTTTTCTATAGCGAAACTCGTTACATTGGTGTCAAAAGTGGGATTTATTGTGTGCTATAGAAACGGACATGAATATTCACTGTGATGGCTGCGAAACTGGTGTTTTTAACCGGATTGAAGGTCGCCGAGTTGAAGAGAGAGCTGGAGGAGCGTGACCTGGATAGTAGTGGTAAGAAAACTGATCTACAAACAAGGCTTCGTGAGGCTTTAATGGAAGAAGGCATGAATCCTGATACGTTCCAATTTGAAGTTCCCGATCCCAACGCAGTAAAAAGATTATTGGAAGAGAAGTTTAATGAATCTTCCAGAGCTATGGAAGAAATCAAGGAGCAATTGGCGGATAACTACAACTGGTTGAAGGCTCATGTAGCAGAGGAAATCGGAAATCTGGAGAAACAACTAGGAGAGACTGCAAAGGCTCTGGAAGACGAAATCGACGAAGTGAGAAGGCAAGTGGCAGTAATCATGCAACAACCGGAAGTTACTTTCGGGAATCACGGTGCGAGTGCCAAGATGGAAGCTGATACCATCAGAATCCACATGAAAGCCCCACAGTTTGATGGCAAACTGTCCTGGAACAATTACCATCGCCAGTTCGAGGCAGCAGCAAGGGCAAATGGATGGACTGGACCGGAAAAAGCCCTGGCATTGACTCTGGCACTTCGTGGGGAAGCTACAGAAATCCTGCAGACGCTCAACACCCAGGAGCAGGAGGACTACGATGTACTAGTCAAGCATCTGGAACTGCGCTATGGGCAAACTCACTTGGAGCACGTCTACCACTCTCAGTTGAAAAATCGCATTCAGAAGACCAACGAGACCTTGCAGGAGTTTGAAGCGGATGTTGCTCGCCTTGCACGACTGGCTTATCCAACCACGCCAGAGAACGTTATGGAGAGGCTTGCAGCTCAGGCCTTCTTGGATGGACTTCGAGACCAGGAGATTCGGCAGTCCCTAATACTTCATCGTCCTGACAGACTAGTGGATGCACTGGCAAAAGCCTTGGAGTTTGAAGCGGCTAAGCAATCCGTCAAGCTTCCTGCACGCGTGCGAAGGATGGAGGACCAAGATCTCGCGGAGGAAGACTCCTTCGACGCAAATGTAAGGAGGGTCGTCAAGGAAATGGAGGCGTCCAAGCGAAGGGAGCTACGATGCTGGAATTGTGGAGAGCTTGGGCATATGCGTGGCCGCTGTAGGAAAGAGATACGGGCACCTGCGTTGGCATGGGAAAAGAATGATCATCGAGCGAGATCAAGCCTCAAGATCTTGGATGGCTTGTCCAGGAGACCAGAGCTTTCTCACACAGCCGAGGAAAATAAAGCGAGCGTTCGCAGGACGACTGTGGTGGATGATTCCTGGCAGTCTGAGGCGCTTCGCAAGGACCAGGAGAAAGATCCAGATCTGAAGCTTGTCATCGGATGGAAACCGGCAGGCCAACGACCAACCTGGCAATAAGTCGCGCGGTTCTCGACCACCGTGAAGTCCTACTGGGCTCAATGGGACTCGATGGTTCTTGATGACGGCATCCTGAAGAGGCTGGTGAAGAATCTGGATGGCACGGAAGATCGGAGGCAGTTAGTCGTTCCTGGAAACAAACAGGCAGAGGTGATGAGAGAGGTCCATGATGGCGTCACGGGTGGACATTTGGGCGTAACCAAGACGCTGGGAAAGCTGCGAGAACGGTTTTACTGGGTTAACTGTCAAGCCGATGTGAAGGAATGGTGCAGAAAATGTGCCGTATGGGCGGCAAGTAACGGACCCCAGAAACGGCCAAAAGCTCCTATGCGCCAATACAACGTGGGAAGCCCCTTTGGAAGGATCGCAATCGACGTGGCTGGACCGTTCCCTGAAACGGACAAAGGAAATAAATACATCTTGGTCGCCATGGATTACTTCAGCAAGTGGGCTGAAGCGTATGCCTTGCCAAACCAGGAGGCAGCTACCGTTGCCGATGTCTTGATTAAGGAATGGTTTTGCCGTTTCGGTGTCCCGTTGGAGCTGCATTCGGACCAGGGCAGGAACTTCGAATCGACGCTATTCCAGAACGTCTGCGATGTCTTGAAGATCAAGAAGACAAGGACAACGGCGTTACACCCACAATCGCATGGCATGGTGGAGCGAATGAACCGAACCATCAATCGACACTTGGCCAAAGTTGTCTCTGACCATCAAAGAGACTGGGATCAACATCTCCCCCTATTTCTCATGGCGTACAGGTCAGCAGTTCATGAATCGACGGGCGAAACACCTGCCAAGATCATCATGGGTCGTGAACTCCGGCTGCCCTGCGATTTGAAGTTTGGCTGTCCACCTGGTGAGGATGTCGCTGGGGAAGACTACGCAAGTGATCTTCGTAGAAAAATGGACGATATCCATCAACGGGTCCGACTAAACATCCAAAGTGCCAGCGACAGGATGAAAGAAGCGTACGACGTGAAGGCCGAAGAAGGAGGGTTTCAGGTTGGGGATTTGGTTTGGCTTCACAACCCACAGAGGCGACGTGGATTCTCCCCAAAACTGCAAAGTTCTTGGGAGGGCCCGTATGAGATTCTGGAGCGAATCAATGACGTCGTCTACAGGATTCGAAAGCCACCACGAGGAAAACCGAGGGTTGTTCACTTCAATCGTTTAGCTCGGTATGCTGGGAACCACGACGATCAGGACGCTAAAGTGAGGCAGATCAGGTCAGCCAAGGAAGACATGTCATTGGAAACTTTCATGTCTCTACACTCCAATGGCCAGAAAGTCCAGAATGGCGTTGTCCGAGAGAGGCAGCTGGATTTGTTTGAAGCACCGGCCGAATACTCGTTGGCTCACTGGGTCACTGAAGACCTCAGTATGAGGAGTGGACTTGCTGCAGCTTTCAAACGAAAATTTGGACGATTGGACCATCTGCGACGACAAAAGCCAGAGGTAGGGAAGCCGCTCCAAATCTCGAATGGGACACGACACCTGTTCTACCTTGTGACGAAGAAGCTCCCACAACATCTGACCACCTACAGTGAAGTCTGGAAAGCCCTCAGTCATCTTCGTGACTTGATGCAGTCACAGGACCTGACTCATTTGGCAATTCCGAAGATGACTAATGACCGAGTGGACTGGCGAGTGGTGAGAAGCATGCTGGAGGTGATCTTCAAAGAAAGCGGTATTGACATCCTGGTGTGCTGCTATCCTTCCCGGAAGACGAACCAGAGGACAGTGGACTGCTACTTCCATTGGACATCAGGCTGCCGGTTTGGAGACAGTTGCCGATACCGACATGAAGGCAACTCGGGACGAATTGCCTTAAGAAGGGGGCAATGTGACAAAAACATGGTGAATGCGCAAGCCACCACATTGTGTAGAATTGTTAGGAATCGATTGGCTTCTGGTACATTCTAGCAAGGCTAGATGGCGTCGAACATTCTTCGCTTTTCTAAAAATATCTGGATTGTTCTCTCAATTTTGGCAAGGGTATATAATGAGATCCGTCATTTCAAGGAGTTAGTTCAGTTCTGAATACGTCGTGAAATATAAATCGTAAAACATAAATAAGCTGTGATTGTGAATAGTGAGTTCTGACATAGTGACTTGTAAAATAAATAGTTTAAAGCTGAACAGTGTTTTCTATAGCGAAACTCGTTACAGTATCCTGGAGATTTCCCATTTTTCAGCCTTCTCATTGCCTCCTGCAGTTCTCTCAGCTCTATTCCTCCATTTACGCGTATATCCTCTTCTTCTGTTCCCTCGTGCGTTTCCGTCCCTTCTTCGTTCACTTCTTCTGCGTTTAGTAGTTCTTGGATATATTCTTTCCGCCTTTCCATTATTTCATTTTCTTCGTTCAATATTTCTCCATTTTTAGTTTTTATATAGTTTGTTTCTTTTGTTTTCTGTTGTCTTGTAGCTTTGAGCATTTTGTAGATCAAATTTTGATCTTCTTTCCTACTTTTCTTCATCTTTTCTCCAAATTTTCTCCATGCGTCGTTTTTTGCTTCTTTTACCAGTTCTTTTACAGTTTTCCTTTGCTTGTTATATACGTCGTATTTTTCAGTTGTTCTGTTGTTCAGGTATTGTTTCCATGTCTTCTTTTTTATTCTTATTTGTGTCTTTATTTGCTCTGTCCACCATGCTGTCTGTTTTCTGTTGTTATTTTTGTTGTATACTCCGCAAGCTTGCTTAGCCGATTCAATCAGTATTTTCTTGAGTTTCTCCCATAGTTCATCTCCTACTCCATCTTCTATATCTTTCAAGTTTTTTATTTTTTCTGTCACCAGTGCTTCGTACTCGTCGGCTGTTTCACTATTTCTTAGTTCATATGTTTTTATGGATTCGTGTTTTATTTGTTTAACTTCTCCTCTTTTTTTTCTTTGCATTTTTTCGGCCTTCTCTTTCTTCATTTTGGCTATCACTACATAGTGGTCACTACCTATTTCAGGTCCTCTTCTTGCTTTTGCGTCATTCACAAGTTTTCTTGTTTTGTTTTCCACCAGGATGTAATCAATTATCGATTTTTCTTCCGTGCTTTTCATTTCTCTTGTGTATTTGTTTATGTCTTTATGTTCGAAAAATGTGTTGGTAATCATCAGATCGTGTATTCTGCAGAAATCTAGCATTATTTTACCGTTCCCATTTCGAGTACTTTCTCCGTGTATTCCAATTATGTTCTTATTTGTTTCATCTCTTTTTCCTACTCTGCTGTTGAAATCTCCCAAGATGAATATTCTTCCTTTTGCCTCTTCTAATGTTACGTTAGCTCTTTCCCAAAATTTGTCTTTGTTCTCTGTTTTGTCATCTTCGTTTGGTCCATATACTACTATAATTGTTTCTTTTGTATTCGTGTTCTTATCTTTCATTTCTATTTTTAATATTCTCTCCGATATTGCTTCCCAGCTGTTCATGTTCATTTCTGATCTCTTGTGTATAATGCATCCCACTCCCGCTGCTACTCTCTTTCTCTCTTCTAGTCCACTGGTTATAAGTGTATGGCCTTTTTCCATTTTAACCGCTACTTGTGCCTTCTTTTTTGTCTCTGTTATTGCTAGCATTTCCAATTCCATCTATTCGAATTCCTCTTCTAGTTCTATTTCTTTGCCTGCTATAATTTTGATAGGAACCATAAATAAGAAGTTCAAGATGGGAAACCCATGGTCGGAAGTGCCACGTTTCCAAGATACAGGGTGTACAAGTTTTTCAAAAAAAAAATAATATTTAAATTTATTTTGAAAACCGCTCAACCGATTCTGATGACATTTTCAGGGTTCAAATACTAAATTTTATTGCATGTTTCTGAGTTTTTGAAAAAAAAACTCGTTTGAGAACATGTGTGCGCTATTTTTCAAAAAAAAAATGGTATAACATAATTTTTTCAGAACAATTATACTTTTTCCCGAAACCTCGTTCAATTTCCAACAAAATAGCTCTTTTAACATTTTTCTCTCCGGCTCACCGAGTAAAAGAATAAAAACCATACTAGTGTCCTTCAAAGCGTTTATAACCGAAATTTTTCACTTTTGGTAAAAGTAGGAAATCCCACTGTTCTACTTGTCGAAGAGAAAAAACTCAAGAGACCTTTTTCATTGGAAATTGAATGAGCATTTTGAAAGGAAACAAAATTTTGTCAAAAAAACAGTGGCGTGTAATTTTTGTTTTCTCGAATAAAAAAAAACCTTGTATCTTGGGAACGGGGCACTTTCCGGAGGCCCGGATTGGGAGAAATTTTCGGCCCGGGTTTTTACTATGAACCGGCCCTTCTTAGCATAACCCAACCCAAACTCACCCCAACTGATTCTTGCTACAAAAACATCAATTAAAAATATCAAAATACTAGATAGATAATGATGTACTTTGAAAATTCGAAAATCAAAATTGAATAATTGATCCACTTTTGACTGGTAGTTTTGACACTACTTGTTTAAATACAAAGCCAATAAAAACATTTTTGCGAGAAAGATATTAAATATTATATTACATTTTAGGCAATCAACAACTTTTTTTAAAGATCCGCTTTTAGTTGCCAAGTCATTTATAATATCGTCGGTGTCTATATCTGCAATAATATCTTTTTCAACGGACATCAACAGTAAAGCATCTAAGTGTTTCTGTGAAAGACAACTCCTTAGTCTGTTCAGAACAAATTTTAACTTTGAAAAAGTCCTTTCACAGGAAACCTGTGTGCATGACAATGTTAAGACATATTTATAAGCATAAAATAGATTATTATATGACACACTATGTAATTTATACTGGAGCAAAACTCTGAAACAACACACAACGCAATTTTTGCATGTTTGACAAGTAGTCACCGTGAGATGTTCGGATCCGGATCCATTTTCTAGCAAAATCTTTTAGCTCATTTTGAATGTCTGCTGCGGTCATAATAATATTGCCGTGTTTGGTTATCTGATCTGCAATATCTTGAAATGAGTCGTCTGGCAAACAATCAATTTTATCGAAGTAAGTCGGATCTAACCAAGCAAGGTCCAAAAATAGTTTTTGATGGCCTGTGAATCTGTTCTCCAAACTCAGCAAAGCTTTGTCATAAATAACATTAAAGACCTGTATTTCAAATCGTTTCTCTGCATTTGTAATACAATCACACTTTTCTCCAGGCATCTTTTTTCTTTTTATGATTCGTCTTGCAGCGAAACTAGATGCGAAATATGGTTCTTGTTCTACTTCAACGAGGCCACCACCACCTTCATCACTATCAGTATCTGTTTGTTCATCATCCATTCTATGATTTGCCCAAATGACAAATTTTTTGGCAGTTGCCAATACTTCCTCAAAATTTCTCGAGTGTGTTTTAAGGGTTTTGATAGTTTGTTTAACCATTTTGAATGCCATTATAGGATTCATCCCATTTGTTTGAAAATATTTGGATAGTGGAGTTGTCGATTCAAAATTTTTTAAAAATATTTGAGCAGTTACTATTACCTCAAATTTTTTCATCGAATCAACTATAGACTTCGCTTTGAAACGAACATCGTTTGCAAAACTGGATGAACTGGCAATTTCTTCAAGGGTTGATATGATCTCTATGAACACTGCATTTGTTGGATCATTGTAATGGCCGAATATTTTTACAAGAGCTTTCTCCTTTGCCCACCAACGGGTTTCTCCAATTGAGGACAACATCTTCTTTTTTTTGTTAGTCACAGTGTCCCAAACTGCCATTCTTTTATACGACTCACGCAAAAATACTGCACATTCATTAATAACACCAAATAATGAAATAGCTTCAACACAAATGCTGGTAGTATCAGCCATCACCAAGTTCAGAACATGTGCAAAACACCAAACATGCACTTGACCACCTAATTCTTTTTTCATATATGCTGAAAAACCCTTATATTGGCCTTGCATATTTGAAGCACCATCGGTAGCACTACCAATACAATTTTTCATATCAATGCCATTTTGAACGAGTAATTCAGTCACAATTTGGTATAAGTTGGCACCTGTACCAGAGGTGCAATTGATTATTCCAAGTAATCTTTCTCTGACATCTTCCGAAACATATCTGACAATCACACTCAACTGATCATGAACATTGATATCTTGCGTTGAATCAATTTGAACGGAAAACATCCGAGCCTTGCTAACCTCATCAGAATTTTTTTTTTCATCGAAGAAGATATTGACTTTATAATATAATTAACAGTAGTTTTCGATAAGAATGTATTGACCGATCCAGAACGACCAGGTTGATGTAGATCGGTTTTCTTGAAGTGTGCTCTACGGCTTAACTCTATCGATTTATCGATGTGAACTCTGAGAATTGGGTCGAATTTGGAAAGTATATAACAGAAGAATCTCCAGAAAATTGCCATGATCGGCACTGGTATCATCCAGGGTGTAGGCAGCTTCAGCATCCTTTGCCCCTCTGAAACTTTGACCTCGTTTTCCGAGAGTCTTAATGGACAATTTGCACATTTTTTGGAAATATGAAAAATATAAGGATAAGTAAGTACTGATGCCATTGATGTTTAAAAAATTAACCTACGACCTCTAATAATGTAGTAATCACCGATTAAAGAGCGCCAATCAACATCCACTACGTCACAGAACACACTATCTATCTCCGTCTGACGTATTGACTGAGATGACTCTCTCTCTCTCGGGAGGGTAATATGGCCCCACCCTTTTTGCGATCATGCAGTGAAATTCGCGTCTTCTTTCTCATTTATTTAGCATATTTTTGGGTATTTCGTAAAAATTTTTTCGCTGATGACTTTCAAATAATGTCTAGAATACGTATATAAAATTTCAAGTCATTTGAAAATGTATGCAAATTGTCCATTGTTTCCACAATTCGGTTCAAGACGTCCCTACGTTGATTAATTTCTTGTCTTCTTTTGGAGGTGTTGTTAAATAGGCTGCATATATCTTTCATTTGACTTTTTAACAAGAATGATTCTGCGGATCCTTGATGGGCCATCGTTTTTTCGTGCTCTCTTATCCGATCATATATTCTGTGAGGATCGATTTTGAAACCTTGAGTGAATGGATTTGCATCTTTGCTGAATGCTAAGCAGAATGAGCAGAAAAATGTATTATTTTCTTCGCAAAATGAAATCCAATGTCTTCTAATTTTGCTGCCGTCAATGTCTTCTCGAAAATAGGCTAAAGCTGTGTTGAATTTGATTTCATCATTGTGGTCAGGTTGTATTGGATGGATTTCAAAGAAAGTATGAAAGTCGGTGTTGGAGGGTCTTTTGAATTTGTCAAGGGTGACACTTTCTTGATATTCGTTTTCAATGATATTTTCTGTGTTGATCGATGTCAGCGATTGCTCATCCGCACTTCGAGGTGGCTCCTCTATACCATCACTCTTCTAGAAGCGAAGAGGTTTGATATAAAATGAACAGAAAGTAAACACAGAGAAAAAAGGAATGTTACCTGGTTCAACTGAACAAATTGATGAGAAATTGATTCACTATCAGTGTACGACACATTTACTTCGCAGTGGGTACTTTGGTCACGACATGCCTCAGGTTCTATAATTTCCTCATCCTCAGAATGTTCAGATTCGGGTAAAGTAGAATAAGAGACGGATAGGACTTCGGAGTCTGGACCTTCGTTTGAGCCATTTTTCTACGACAAATAATGTCATAGGTATAACAATACACAACGCACTGCCACACTGCCCACTATCAAAGTGAGGATTTTTGGTAGGTCGAATCGATTCTGAGAAATCGAAAGATGAAAATTTAAGTTTTAAGTTTTCATTTGTTGATTTCACAAAAACTCTTAACATAAACTCATAGAAAACATTCATGGGGATATTTTGCTTGAATTTTGAAACTTGATAATTTCACTCTCTCAATCCTTCTTTCGATTTTTGTTTTGTGACATTTTCAAAAATTCTAGACACATCGAATATTTGATTCCATATTTAGAAACCCTAAAACGAATTCTTATTCTTATCAAGCAAAAACTGTTATCACGAAT